>JAQNCA010000021.1:6370277-6381493 GCA_029783725.1 Acanthurus tractus
CCCCCCCCCCCCCCCCCCCCCCCCCCCCCCCCCCCCCCCCCCCCCCCCCCCCCCCCCCCCCCCCCCCCCCGCTGCTGTACCATGTTCACATCATATATTTTAAGTAGACAAACAGCAGCTGTAAAGATGTCAGAACCTTAATTGAATGTCTATCAGGGGATTGGAATTTCAAAGCAATCTCCCGCCCGCTCTCTGGTCTGTTTAATTAGCTGTAGGAATGCACAGGCACTTAAATCATCCAAGCCATTGGTCAGAGTCCTGCCCTCGTCGTCTTTGTACAAATCAAAAACAAACCTTTGGCAAACCAGAGCAAATCAACACGCTTTCCTCTTGGCTGATTACCAGCAGGCGTCCCTTTGGCGTGTGCGAGCCTGTGCGTTGACACAGCCAATGAAGTGTGCTTTTATTTTCCCCGCATGGCCTTCACCTTCTTTGCCTGTGACATAAACATCCCATCTTTCCAGAAGCTTGTTAACTACAGTGCATCCTGCTGCTCCTCTGTGTCAGGTTCAAGTAAGACTTTCATTCAAGAAAAACAACCTTCGCTGAGTATTAACCTCAGTTAAAATCACCTAAAAAAATCACTAATTGTTGCCAATGGCAGAACCAACAGATGTAAGCACACAGTGTACAAGGGTGCAATCTTTTATATTAATTTAAGAACTTCATTTTTCTAGCTACTTGAGGTCGTTTTGGGCTTCAACAAGCAAATCTGTTCTCCTTTTCAATCCGAGAAAACCCAAAGGGAAGACAGAGACGGGGTCATGATGTCAGGGAAAGTGCGGTGGATATCTTTAAACGCTCTGTGAGCAGTTAGGTTAGTGGGCTTCGTATTTTGAATAATTACCATGTTTGTGTTACCAAGGTCAAGAATGAATCTTGAGGCTCGAAAAGACATTTTCTCCTCGTTAAGGGTTTGTTTCTGGGTGGTGTTTACTGAGCTGAATCCAGGGTCTGAGGACAGAGGTTGCACGGATCGCAGAGCTTCCCGAGGCACATTGTGATATGTGATATTGAGCTTTATAAATAAAACTGACCCGACTGGACAGACACATTTTCATCAGACCTGGTTGGACTCTGGATTCTGTTTTCCAGTGTTTCATCTCTTTGCTACCTGATGAAAACCTGTGGAGTGAGATGAAAAGCCGTTCACTCTCACACACACACACACAACAAAGAAAAAAAAAATCAACAAGGGTGTTTTGGAAGGAAGCTCAAGAAGAAGAAGAAGCTGAACATTTGCAGCACAGAGGGGGTGATAAAAATGCACCAACTGTGGCCACAGGAGGTCTTTTATTGAAAGAGGAGCAGGGCAAAGTGCTTCTTTATTCATGCAGGGAAAACTCTGTTTCTGCTCTGCTTCACCCCACTGCTGTGCTCATTGTTGATCGTCTTTATTTGTTCTCTACGCTCCCTCAGATTTTTCCTGGCAACCTGTCGATTTGAATGATCTCTGTGTCTCCTTTTTTTCTGCTCTTTTACCTGTGTTTTTCAGTGTTTTGCAGCATCATTGCAGAAAACCCCTTGATAGGTTATTGTGGGACTTGACCGACTGAGGGCAGATTAAAATTCGCAGCTAATTGCTGACATTTGGGTCCAGTTTAAAAATGTTGTTGTGTAATGGGGTCATTAATCAAAAAATGATTAGCAACTTTGAGTTGACTCACAGGAAGTGGAACAGAATTAATAAACCTCATGTGTTTTGTTTTTTTTTACACGTCATAAGTATTCAATGACACACTGAGACATAATATGAGTACAAATAGACACAAAATGACCACCAAAAGACCTAAGATAACCAAAAGGAAGTGCAAAACAGGGACAAAGAGATACACAGCTTCTACAAAAAAAGACAAATCTACTCCAAAGGGACTAATGAAGCAATGCTAAATGACCACAAAGACATGAAATGTCTTGAAATGTCCCTACAAATAGGGATGCAACCAATATAAAAAGACATGTATTTACTACAAAGAGACAGAAAACTATTACAAAGAGACACAACACGACAGCAATAAAACTGATTGAACTGAAGAACAAAACACAGTTCAGAGATGCGCACAAAGGCAAAGAAACACATAATGACCGCAAATAATGATAAAAATGCCCCAAAAAAAGTTGTAAAATGACAGCAGAGAGACTCAAAAGGACTGTAAAGAGACAAAGTGACCACATAGAGAAGCAAACAGCTGCAAAGACAGACACCAAAAGAGGCTGAGTTAATGCAAAGGGATACAAAACAACAACAAAGATAAAGAAGAACCACCATGGGATGTAAAACAACTGCGAAGATGTAAAACATTTGTTCTATCCTCCCTCTGCAACTTGTTCTAACATAAAGAGTAGGGGACACTTGTTCCTGTCCACGTGCTCACAGTCTTAAATCTGCCCATGTATCTTAATCAGCATGCACAGGTTGTTACTGTATCCCAAGCACACACTCACACACACACACACACGTGCACAAACATCCATCCATCAGAGTGGTGGGGAGCCATTAGCCAGATTAGACTGTCTGAGTCTATCAGCAAACTGTTACTTTGCTGTGATTTACAGTCAACTGTCCGGGCCAAGTCGTACGTCACAGACTACTCTACTCCAGGAGGAGCGATGTAAACAATGGCTGTCACGAGGCTCGACGTTGTTTTTGTTGTTGTAGTCAATGTAGTGCTGCAGAGAAACACTGATTTGACAGGTTTGTTGGGAGCTTTTGTCTGTCTCGCAGTACGACGTGTGAATAGTGTTTAGGAGAAACACCAAACCACTATGTGTGTGTGCGCATGTGGATCCATGTTTTTTTCTAATCCTCTGAGGACCAAATAAAGACAGAAAAGTGAGGGAAGTCCTCAGTAAACACATCCTGGCTGTTGCTCTTCTTCTTGAAATTAATTTATTCATTAGTTTACTTTTGTGCCAAAAGCAGGATTAGGATTAGTGTTTTCAATTCTGCTACTGTTGCAAGATTAGTTCATTTGTTCCCAGAGCTGGTCCATGAATTTTCCAGATATGAGTTTGTGAAACAGGACACATTAGCACTTTAGCATTACAGGAATTACAAAGACAAGGTTCTTTAAAGGTGGTTTTGATTGTCAGTCTGTCGGTCGGTTGATCACTAAATAACTCAACAAAAAATCCGATGGTTTTGTGCAGATGCTCATGTTCCCCAGAGGATGAATTTTACTGGCTCAAATGATCCACCGATCTCTTATTTAGAGCCAACATCAGGTAAAAGTTTTCACTTATACTTTGAAATTTATCAAGATCTGTTAAACTGGTTTTGTGTGCAATGTGGCTTAGACATTTATGCTTTTCCTCCATGTTCCTGAGTAGTTCAATATGTTTGGTTTGAAGTGACATATCTGAACAAATGTTGGATGCATTTCAACAATATTTGCTTCATAAATTAATTTAACCAAAAGGAAGATTTCTCTTGACTTCAGCTGTGCCTGAGTTTTTCATGAAGTTTCTTCATCAGGAGATTTTCACAGTCTATCCTACAGTTTAGTTTATGACTAAATTTCTGAAAAACGAAAGACAATCCCATTAACTTCGGCTGCTCTTTAGATTCCCAGGTTTGGCTTCATGTAAAGCAATTCTAGATTTGAAAAATGGCAAATGCATCCTGAAATTCAATTAAAAATATGAACAAGGACAAATCATTTTGACAACAAGCATTAACATCAAGGACAAAAAGGACATCTAAGGATGGTGTGTGTGTCTGTGTGTCTGTGTGCTCTTACATCCACCTGAAATGAACTGCTATATTTCATCACTTAATCAATATCCACATTCGGTTCCTCCTCCAACCCACTGTTTTTCTCTCCACCCTCTTTCCATCTCTCGCTTTTTTCTCCCTCTCTCTTCATCATTGATCTTTTTTTCTTCCTTTCTATCACTCCATCCATCCATCTCACTTTGTCCTTCATCTGTCTTTCCTCTCAAAACCGAAAGATTGAAAAATTCGCTCAACCACCTCTTGATATCTGGTCAAGATAATTGCTCTGTCTTCATCCTTTTATTTTTCCTCTGACTCATTCATCCCTCACTCTGTCATATCCCGTCGTCTTTCATCCTTCTCCCTCTCTCTCTTTCTTCCTCGTATCTCCACTGTTTTTCTCTCTCATCTCCATCTGTCTTCTCCTGTCTTCCTGACTCCATCTATGCCTTCCCTCTCATCTCCTCTCCTGATGTGTATAATGTAATTGCAGAAGTCTATTCACTGTGTGCACTCCATCGCAGCCCTGGCAGATGAAAGCGGTTGGGATTTAGCAGCCGTAACGTGATGGGAGTTTGGGGGAATCTTGGCTGTCATTGGAAGAGACAAGGGAACATGGGTTTCAGTGTGTTTTTCTCAGTGGAGTGTGTGTGTGTGTGTACGTGGAGGATGTGATTTTTCCGCATGTTTTTATTAGATGTGCAAATGTTTGGGGGGAGGTTTTGAGTGTCCTCTGTTCTCTTCACTCCACAAAAATCCTCCTCAAAGTCCCTCTGTGGAATCGTGTAGATACAGTGTGTTGCCAAAATATGTGGACAGAAATTTGTATGTGCATCATTTTCTAGACGAAACATGTTTGCAGGCAATGTTTCAGGAAGATCATTTCCTGTTGGAAGTTGCTGGCCAAAATCAAGAAAGTGCATCAGGACAGAATTCAATGTAAATATTGCATTGAATTAGTGGGTTTTTAGACAAAAAACAAACGGCCAGCTCTACAACACATTACAGCCTTGCAAAATTGCAGTAAGTAATCGATGTACTGCAGTTGTACTGTGGCGTTCATTCATTCCCAGCATCTGCACAAATGTCTCCATAATCAAATGCAGTGCGATAGAGTTTTCCTGTTGATCCATCTTGTCAGAGTGACGAGAAGTCACATTTAATTTTGCACGAGTGTTGTTGATTCTTTGCATGGATGACAGCGTATAAATCATGGCTTTGACATCAGCATTGTGCCAGTATGAGGATAGCGCCTACATTAGGTTGCAAGAAGCTCAACATTAGATAAAATCTTGCATAAATGTAATATAATGACTCAACCATCATCACAGTGTACTTACTAAATGTACTAAATCGAACGTGTTTTGTCGAAGTGTTGATAATTAAATCAACCAGCAGCCCAAATTAACATTAGCTAGCTATCCAGTTAGCTAATTAAGATTAGCTGTGCCTGTTTAGCTGATAAAAAGGCTTCCTTATTTGTTGATCAGGCAGTAAATTAGTGTCAGCCTTCGTTTCGGTCAACTTGTATGTTCCATTGGCACTTCATTTGAAATTTACCAAATATTCTGTTTTTAACACTTTAACTGTTATATACCAGACAGAAAGCAAATCCCTGCAGCTCTGCAGTCGTCATGGGTGAGAGGAGGCTTTTAAAGCAGCATGACAGGGCCTTTTCTTTTAAAGTAAGGTGTTCAAAGACTACATGAGTGTGATGTTTACGTGTCCACATACTGATCGTGAAGTGAATTAATCTAAAAAATGACTCAGAAATATAATAATTCAACATGCAGAGTCTTTCTGCAGCCACCGTTAAGGCTTTCAATAATTATACAGAGGGGAATTTATCACAGAACAGTCACAGCAGCCAATTTGTACACCCACAGTGTCAGGAAATAGACCAGAATGCATTTCAGCCACAAATGTTGCTTTTTCTCAACTGAAAAAAACTCCCCCTTTCTTGTGCTCGCCATGCTTTCATTCACTCCACCTACACACAGGCTGCAGTCGTAGAGTCTTTATCGCTCAGAAAGGTTTCTAACTGAGTGAAATGACCTGGAAATATGGAAGTGGCAGCCATGAGAAAGGCTGGTAAAATCCTCTAAATGTTAAGGAAAGGTGCCTAAATGCTTCCTTTCTGGTCTCCTTTAAATTAGGGGAGGGAAAAAGGAGAGGAGATAATGTCGTGCCACAGTTTCCATCCACTATCCATTTGCAGTCACATAAGTGCAGTCTGATGCCCTTAATACTGATGGTGTCTTTTCTCCACTTCATCTTTGCTTGACCTCATTTGTGTTAAAATGAAGGTCAAGTAATGTGGTAAGGAAAAGACAGAGAATATATTATTTTTGACTACTCTACTGCAGCCCACTCTCACTGCAACAGGTTTATCCTTTTTGTGAGATGTCATAGGAAAATCTGGGAAATGTAGGGAATCAGACAAACGATGCACTTTATCAAGGAAAGTGTGTGGATTTCTCCTTTAACGACTCTGGAGCAGCTTCGTTAGGCAGGCCAGCATGTCCTGTGAGAAGCAGAGAAAGGCTGGCTTGTGTAATGAGCTGTGGTTAGCTTGTTAGCCCGAGATAGAGCTTGACATTCATGGTCACACTCCGCAGAGCCCGACTGGATGCTTTTGGTTCAAACACACTCTGAATTCTTCCAGTCTGCCGCCAAATGTGTGGAGAGTTGGGAGTCAGTGCTGCCGCCTCCAGCAGCCTTTCTTTGTTTCCACAGCAAAGGGGGAGCCGATGCTGCTGTCATGTCTCTTTTTGTTGTCACTGCTCCAAACAAGGTGGACAATCAATAGGACACTAATCGATTGGTTCCCACTCTAGTTAACTTCTGTTTTAGACAACCTAAGCCAAGTGATGGCTGACTCTTTTCCTTTTCTACTCAGATCTAGTAACAGTTTTCCGACAAACTCATGACAGTTTTAAAAAACCCTTAGCTTTAACCATTGTTAAATTTCCATGTAATACTTTTTAAATGCTTGATTTCTTTTGCAAGACGTTGTGATTCATCTACATAGGAGCAAAAATCTTTTAATGTACAAAAAGAAAGATCCCATCATTGTTTCTGTTCATTATCTCTTGCTGTTGAAATCATTAAGCATTATATTATCATTGATTGTTGACAGTTGTGGATAAAGAGGTAAGCTTACTTTTCTCAATTGCATTCAGAGGATGATAGCTATAATGATAAAGGCTTTAGTGTAGAAATTTTCGGTTGATGTACCATAAAAAAAAGCCTAAAAAGTGCAGAAATCTTGCTCCTTTTCAGCTCTATAAATGCTGTAGTTTTTAGCATAACAGCACTTTGACGAATGATGCAGTTAAAGGTAAAAAGAACAGTTTGACTTGTGCTGTGCGATGGAGGCACAAAGGCTTTACACTCGCTGTCAGACAGGCGAATCAGGTCCATCTTTCATGTGTGAAATCCAGCAGTGTCACTGTGAGCTCTGTGTGAGTTGTCTTTGACATGTATTCACTGTTGGGATTATTGGCAGTCACTTCTTCACTGTCGCTGTGAGTAATGGCTATGTTCTGAAGTGCAGCTTATAACTGCATGGATGGATTGATAAATGGATAGATGAAAAGACTGATGGGTAGAATTATAGATACTGCAAGAGAATGAATAGATACTTTAAATGTTTGGAAAAGATTAATATGGTAATCACACAAACAAATCCATTAATTAGTTTTTCAGACACTTTGTATCAATCAACTCTATCACTTAAATACAGATTTTAAAAATACATAAAATTCAATACTGGTAGTAATTATTTAATAATGTTATTTGTATAAGATATACATGTGAAATATAGTCATGAAATGTAGTTGGAAATTGCAATAATTTGCCTCAATTTTTAAAGAATCTAATGTTAAAAATGTACCTGACAAAAATCAGAAATTGGACTTGCCAAAATCCACCAAAAAAATGTTTTATGAATGAACTTTGCTCTTATATCGCCACTAAAACAGAGAAAACACCTATTTCATGCATGATGGGATCCCTCACACATGAGCTCTTGTATGCTGTTATCCTGGTGTATTGGTTGAAAAGAATAAAGAAAAGAAACAACAAAACAAATTTTGCTTCCTTTTTGTCCTTTTTATTCATGAATGGAACAGTGATTACAGCACAAATTACATGTAACAGGTGAGAGGCACTGAAGAGCAGGTGTTTAATTCTACCGAAGCAGGTGAAGGGCCTTGCCAGCCAGCATTTCTTTTTTTTTCTCGCTTGTTTTTTCAATTTTTCTGCTTCCAAGCTTATCCAGACTTGAGCCCATTTCACGCTCCTCCTCAGACCACTTCTGCAGTTTCTCCTTCAGCGTTTGCTCGAGCTCCTCAGTGGTTTTCTGGAGAACATATCTCTCGTTCTGCCACTCTTTCAGGTGGATCTTCAGCTGCTTTTTTGCTTTCTCTACGGCAACTGAGAGTTCACCATTTAATTTCTTCTGGTGCTTCAGATGACTCATGTAGGAGGCCTGTGCTTTTTCTAACTCTGCACAATCAGGAGTTATTTTTTCATCTTACCTGCTTTTATTTGTGCCTTTTCCACTATGGTGTCCTTTTTGCTGAGTGCAACCTCAAGTTCCAGCAGCAGTGTCTCATTTTTCAGTCTGAAGACCTCTACAGTGTTAAGCTCGTCATGGATCTTCTGTATTAAAGCATCTTTGTCCTTGCGGTCGTTGGCAGCCTCCTCCTCCAGGTCCTGATGATCTTCTCTGGGCAGCTCTAAAACAACAGCGTCAGCATTCTGCCTCTCTGCTACCTTGTGGAGCTGCTCAGTCTGCTGCTCCTGGTCCCCGTAGAGCCTGTTCCACTCATTCTGTATTAGAGCTTATTTCTGTATCCAACCAGTGTTCAGACTCAGGGCCTGATGCATCAGCTGCACCTAAAGCCTCTGCAGGTCGAGGTGCAGCTTCTCCATCTTTACGAGTTGAGCAGACTGGATCTCTTGGCTGACCTCACTATCTTCTGTGTTCAAGGGCACAAGGTTGATGAATGAACATACCTTGTCAGCCTCAAGCTGAAAAATCCACAAAGCCCTGAAGCTGAAGCTGCTTGACCGGAGTGTGTTTCAGCTGATCTCTTAAGAGAGCTTTTACCTTCTTCAGTGTTCTGTCTTTGGTGACTTCCAGCCTCCGTAATTCTTCTGTTCTTTGCTTTCTGTGCTCAAGTTGAAGATGTCAACAAATGTGGCAATGAAATTACTAAGCTAACAGATCTTGTATGCAAACAGATGCATAATAAAGAAAATAACACAAAAAGGCCTTTTCAGTTTTAGTTTACCCTCAATAAACTGGATGAAGGTCAATCCTTTCAGATTTCAGACACAAATTGAGACATTTTTCTGAAATGAATAGTAAAAAAGTCTTTCTGCATCAGTGACAAATTTGTGCTGGTATGTAATCACACTTTTAATATTTCACATGTATTTGAATATATTATATTGCTGGAAAATGCATTTAATTATCAACACCAAATATTCCAGTCGAAAAATATTCAGATAAGAGACACAGACTGACAGCTGTATCTGCATTAGCGTCATCTTCATTTTTATATAATTTTGTGTGTGTGTGAGAGAGTGTGTCTGTGTGAGTTAGCATGTGTGGGAGGTGGGACTCACTTTGTATTTAAATTTTGAACTTTTAAGTCAGAAAAAAATAAATATTTCAAATGCAATCAGCTGCTTAAAGTTGAAAGTAGATCAAATTTTGGTCCAACAGATGGCGCCGTCAGAACCCAATCTCAGCCTGACAATGCATGTCCTGCCTAATGACCATCCGTAAATTAGGTTAATAAATAGACGTGGAGGATGATGTTAACTAGCAAAGCCACGCTGATCAGATAATCACAACACAGAAGCTCTGAGAAGTATTTTTCTGCACCAGAAATGGCAATATTACTAACTAAACAATGCTGTTTGTGGACTTTATAAGAAGCAGCTGTGAAACTTACTCATTTTCACAATGCAAACTGCTTCCAACAGTCTGTTGCACGTAGACTTTTGACAGAAAACAAAAGTTTTGAAAAATGCCTGTTAAATCGGTCTGTGTTGTCATTATCTGATCAATCTGTTGCCTTTTGGGAAGAGATTCAGAAATATCCACCAGACTAAAGAGCAGCTTTATCCTCAAACTGTGAGACGTCTTCATTTCCACTCAAATGAAAAAAAAAAAAAAAAAAAAAAAATTAGGAGAAAAGTCACTTGTATCGACGTTGGTAGGCAACGGCGGCCATGGGAAACAAAACTCAGAGACTTGAAACTCAAGACGATTAGTCTTCTCATTACTATGCCAAGAAACTCTTTTGTCATCCTTGAAAAATGATAGGAGAAGCACAAAAGCTGCAGCATCGTCATCGTTTCCGTTTTCTTGCATAAAACCCGAAGAGAACTGAAATTTCAGATTGATTTTTAATGCACCGTAATGCAAAACCTGTGAGGTTTAATGTCCCTCTTAGCCTTGATGCTCTAATTGGAAGCTGTGCTGACTCCATTTGCCACCTGGTGGTGTTATTTTTTATTTTTTTAACCTACACGGAAAACACACAAACACAGAAGGACGCACACTCTTTCAGTGGACACGTATTAATTTCTTTCTGCAGCCAGAGAAATTTATGAGAAACGTAGAGTGCTATTCCTGTCCTGCACCAAAAGAAGAAGTTGGAGAGGATGAACTGAACTCATCAATAGCTCCTAACTGATTGCAAAGATCCAGTTATTCTATTAGATGTTCGACAGACAGCCTGCTATTTTCTTTCCATCTTTCTTTTCTTTCTGTCTGAATGGAGGTTGGCATCCATCTCAGATTTACTGTAATTCTCCGTGTTTGTTATGACTTGGCTTCTTTTCAGCTTTCAGATCAAATTTCTTCCAGCATTATGTTCTCAGGTTCTATCTGTGTGTCTGTATGTCCTTTTTCTTGCTGCTGCTTTGTTTTCTATTTTGTTCTGTCTTTATTTTTTCTTTTTATCTCATATCACATCTTTCTTTTTCTGTCTTTGGTACTTTTAGATTGAGTTTGAACTTTCTGTCCTAAAGTCTTGTTGTGTTCGTGTTTTTAATCTCTCTTTCGATCTTGTTCTGTTTTTGTCTTTCTTGTGTCCTTTAATCTCTTATATGTCTTTCTTTTTATGTCTCTTTTTTTCTTATTTTTGTTCAGTTGTCTCTTGGTTTTGTCTGTCTCTCTTGTTTTGCTTTTTCAGAAACTGTTTTCTTTCAGTCCGTCTTTCGTTCCAGTTGTCCAACTTTTGCTGAAAACGTTTCAGTCTTTCAATTTCCCCTCCTTCCTCTTTTCTGCAATTTCTTCACTTCAGTGTTATGTATTTTCCTTCCTCCAATTCAGTACATTTCCTCAAAAATAATTGCTTTTGTTTTTATTTACCCCCCCAAATCACAGTTTTAACTGATGATTTAGTTATCTAAAAAAACCTCACGCTCTCTTTGCCTTCACTTCAGATTTCCCATCACTTTTAATCCTCCTCCAGAG
>JAQNCA010000021.1:6387066-6398891 GCA_029783725.1 Acanthurus tractus
AAGCTAAAAAACACATAATGATATTTTCAATATTGGAGTGCTTTAAATTTTGTGGCAATAATTTGGTTGTGACAGTTTTTCTGTTTTAGCATGTGCAGCTCCATGAAAACATGTTTTTTTCCAGTTTGGGATGTAAAAACTTATCTTTACTACATTGACCCCTAAACCTTAACCCCATCCAGCACCTTTAGGATGAACTTAGCACTGACTGTGCACCACCCAACAGTAACAGACCTTGCTCAGTTACTTTTGTGGTTGAATGTTAGCAAATCTCTAAAACCAGCGTCCAACATCTGGTGGAAACCCTGATGACAAAAGCGTGGGAGCTGTTGCAGATATAGCTGTATGGATTTGGACTGAGGTGTAAAACAAACATTTTTACTTGAAATGTTAGTATTTCTACATACTCTTCGTCATTTAAAGTGAATGTTAGATAATAAAAAACAGACAAACAGATTCTTTAGAATGTCCACATACTTATGGCCACACTATGTACTATTATGAAGTATGTCTTTTGAAATAATTAGTTTTCTTTGATGCAGTGTGACATTAATCCCTCTTACACACTCTTAACTGTGTTGCTAACTGTATGTGTGTGTGTGTGTGTGTGTGTGTGTGTGTGTGTGTGTGTGTGTGTTAACAGCTGTGCCAGCAGCCCCAGTGAACGTATCTGTGACTCAGCTGAGGGCGCACTCGGCCATGGTGACCTGGAACGTCCCTCAGGGAGATACCGTCATTGGCTACGCCATCTCACAGCAGGTACAGTACAATGGACTGATATCATCACTGCGAGTGTGTGTGTGTGTGTGTGTGTGTGTGTGTGTGGGTGTGCGTGTGTGTGTGTGTGTGTGAGAGAGAATATTTACTTTGATAAAAACTGACTTTTCTTAATTAGTTTAATCCTCAAAAAGCTTGAAAAACAATCTGTCAGGCTGCTCATTAAACTGAGTCAATCTGTTTGGCGTCAAATTTACCCTGATTTAACTTCTTTTCACTCCCATTTGGTCCAAGGCCATTTAATTTTTCAAGGGAACAAATTGACGAGATATAAATTATGAATCGAACGCACATAAAACCTGAACCGCTGCCATGCTCAGGGCATAAAAACAGCTTCTTCAAAGTTGAATTATGTATTATTTGTGACTGTTTACATCTCCCGACTAGTGGGCTCTTTTTTTTCTTTCCCCCTCCTGTTGTCCCACGGGGGTTTTTTAAAATTCGCTGCATCATTTGTGAGGCCAGTGGGCAGTCAGCATTTTGCCTGAAGACTTTAAGTAATGAGAGATGTCTCCTTTTAAAAGTTTGGAAACGTCACAGGTTTTTTGCTCATAAACATTGAACCGGTTGAAAGGCTTGTTAATGTCAAGGCTGTCTGCTGGTTGACGTCGGTACTTTTTTCGGGGAAATGATAAAAAACAAATCTCTTGATTGCAAAAGTTTCATGCTTAAAGAGGTGTGGAACTTTCTAATTATCCAGACAAATATTGATAATTGAAAGGTTAGATTAGATAATTAGAAATTAAATGTAGTAATAGGAATAAGGGTGGAAAAAGTGAAATTGATCAGTGGTTTCTTGACTTTGTATGTGATGTATCTGATCTCTGTCACATAAACCCTTCGTTTGCTTTATGTCACTTTAATATCCAAGATGATACTACTTTGTGTTGTGTATACGCTACAGTTTAGTGTAGAATTGAGAATTCGTAATTTAAAAGTTTAGAGGATTTTATAGATCCCAAATAAAGCTGACAGAGGGGAGGAACTGAGAGAAAACGGCACTATTCCAGATCTGCTGCTTCAGCACCACGGACAGCACCATGGATTTATCAATACACTGCACAGTCAGAGCGCGGCTGTTTCACAGTCACGGTCAAAGTCACAGATCCAAGCTGTCACAAACTTCAGTCAGAGTAAGGATCAATAACAACATATTCAGTTTATCTAAACCTCCGCCTCTGCAGGAGGGGGATGGAGAGGGAGGGGTGGCAGGTTAACAAGGCGAATGGCATCCGCCTGCCAGTCACCTACGGTTGAAGTGATCATCGACAGCATGCATGGATCAAAATGCATTGTGAAGCTTGTTCAATTAAAGTCTTTTCATACACAAACACATGCCTAAAAAAATTAACTGTAAATTTTCCTTTTTTGGTTTCTTTAAGTTTTATGATGCTTTCTTTGGGTGACCAGTCAAACTGTTTGACTTTTTGTATAATTGTTATTGATGATTCCTGTTTTCTTTGTTTTATTTTGGTGCCTATTGTTTTACCTTGTTTTTGATCCCAGAAACTGTCCTGTTTCGGTTTCGTATTTTCTTCCTAGTTTTAGAATTTCTTTTTGCCCCCCCCTCCTTTTTTTCCTGGAATCAGATTTCCTTGTTAAAGTTCACCTTTTGTTTCCTCAACCCGTCATGTTTTGTTTCCTGCTTTTGGGTCCATTGTTGTTAACCTTGACAGCAATATGGTGACCTGTCTGCTTCCTGCTGGCTACCTGAGGCTCCTTACGATTAAAAGAAAGTTATTTTTTCCCTGTTAAAAATTAATAAAAGCTCATAAAACAACTGTGGTTAACAAGCAAATGTGATGCAGCCGAAAAAGTTGGTGTGTCTCAGGCTACTTTCTGAAGTCGACCTAAACAATGAGAAACAGTTGTGGCTGCAGGTGATGGAGACAGAAAATGAATGCACACAGGGACAGCAGGATTGATGATGCCCTGTAATGTAATGCTGCCTTAAGGGGACTTTTGTTGAGGGGATAAAAACTACACTCTAATTAAAAAAGAGCTAATAAAACTCAGTAAAAATCAATTGTCCTTTACTTTATATCCCTCCTGTAAACACAGGAAAGTTACTTGAAGGTAATCTGCATGGAAAATGAAGGAAAATGACAAAATTTGGTGATGATCCACGTGAAGTTGGACATGTGATCATTACAAGCGGTTTCTGTTTCTTAACTCTGACGTCTCTGCTCGCTGTTCTCACACGCTCTGCAGCGCAGGTGTTACAGTTTACTCAATAACCACACACTCATCCCACATAACTCCTCTCAACTAAGGTACCCTGTGAAGAACAAGCACACCTGGCGGAGGACAACAAGATATGTCACATTTAATACCGCTCATAACACCACAGTGTTTGTTAAAGCTAGGCTGCTAACTCAGCTTGGTTCATTCTAGTCACTTTTTACCACCCACCGTTTGGCAAAAAGAGAATCAGACATTAGCCGAGCCCTGAGTGGGAGCTGTCTCCATTAGTGGAAATTATTTGGCTGGGACTCGTCTCACAGGAGAAACATCCACGACGACGGCAATGCCAAACAACAAGTCTCCTCACGTCTGACTCAGAATCCATCAGCATGGTGGCATTTAAAAAAAAAAAAAAAAAAGAGCAGATGATGGGGATGTACAACATCTCCTGCCATAACCTCAGAAAGCACTTATGTAACAACCTCGCTCAAATATTAATAGGGGAGGTGATGGGATCAGGTAGATGCAGCTCCCTTTTTTCTCTGCAGTTAGTCATCAAAAGGTGCTCTGGACAGGGTGAAGATCTGCACAAAAGCAAAAAATCTGTTGAAATGCAGTTATATAAAAGGTGCTGGAAACAACAATGTGCTTAAAAAAAAAAACAATCCAATTGGATTTAGATGCACGTCGCCGCTTCAGGAGATTATTTCACACACACTTCATATACATCCTGTAGTAACAAGCCTTGCGAAGGAGAAGCAGGACGAGTGAATCTGCTCAGACAAAGAGTTGATTCTCTCATCTGAAGTTGTTCCAAATCCCAGAGCTTGGGCTGATGAGATTTACACATTATGCAACGACGCTTTCAAACACACACACACACTCACAGAGGAAGTAACCCAATTTGAGATTCTTACATCTGAGCTTCACAAACTCCAGATAATCTCTATTCTGATTCAAAAAATCTCAAACTATCACAAACAGAAGGCTAATTGATGATTAGCGTGTACACGTGGGTGGACGCTGATCAAATGAATCCGCATCGTGCCTGCAGATAGTGTCTGTTTTAAACCGTGGGCGTCCTCTGATGTCTCTTAACCTGCCACGAGAAGACAACTGTCAGCCTGTCACAGAAAGAGACGAGAGATTTGTTTATGTGCCGCACGTCACTGCTGCAACAAGACTGCCGAGCTAAAAATATCTCCGAAACTAAACTTCGTCTTCACCTGTAAACTTCAGGGTCAGTTCCCAAAAGAAGACACATTTAACTGAGGTTAGAAGAGTCTCTGAGGCATCAAATTGTCTCTGTGGAAACATAAGCAACCAAACTAAAAGCTGAATTTATCCAACTGAAAGAAAACTGTGATTCCTTGTTATTTTCGTGTTAGAGACTCCCTGCAAAACCTTTTTTATCCGAGAGCTTCTTTCTTTTCACGGAAGAAAATATTTTGTGCTATCATTAGATAATTTAATTCTTATTACAAATACTCCTCTCTGGAGTAGAACACTGTTTTTCTCCAACATTCATCAAATATAATTGGCTTAATTAGCACTGAGGATGAGAAGGGCATGTCCTGCTTTTGTGTTTTACTGCGTCGGTTTGATACAGTAACTGAATTACATTTTCCTGTCTTATTATCTTTGATGCCTCCTCCCTGCCAAGAGAAAGGGCAGATGTTGTTGAAAAACTTTAAAGTGAAAGTTTAAAGAAACAGAGCAGAGGTCAGAAGTGCAAAATGGTGACTGTTATAAACACAAGTATTGATGAAGCGGGAGTAAAAATAAAATGTTTTTCTGCGAGTACTCCACTGGGCTTTACAGTTTCTTTTGACCTGACTTTTGCCACTCAGGCTAAAGAGGCTGCCCTTCTGGGGAGATTGAAAAAAGAACTTTTACTGCAAATATTTTGGGTAAAAAAGTACAATAAATTTGTTAACATGTATTGTTGTACCTCACCCAAAAAGAACTGAAATTCAGTCAAAAATAGGGCCGAATGCTCTTAGTACTAAATTATTCATCATGAAGTCTTTGAAAACTAAACTTGTTTAAAGATTTATTGCACTAATAATGCAACAATTTACTAATGCACATATGTAAACAGAAAAAGAACAAATCTCTTTTCACTTAATAAAGGCAAAGATCTACACCTTACACCGTCCTTGACCTATAAATAATGCCACTTGCTTTAGCAGTATTTCATAACTTTGGAGGATTTGCTGCTTTTGCTCTAAATTCTGAAACTCAAAAGCAAAATCAAAGCTGTGTCACTGTTATTGATTTAAAAAAACCCTTTTATAACCCCTGTAGACGTAATGGAGAGATTGAATATGATGGTGTCTTAGTGCAATAAAACCTTCCTCCCTGAGCTCCCAGGGCTGCCAGAGGAGCAGGAGACACCACTTTGACTCTGCCGAGTCTCCGGTGATTCAGACATCTGGAGAGCCTCGAGCGCTCTGCCAGCTTTCTATTTATTGACTCTACACAAGCTTTTAGTTCCAACAGCCACTTTCACTTTATGGGAAACTTGTGTCTCATTCTTAACTAGACTTAAACGCCCACCATTGGCTGGGTCATAGACTTTTATTCTGCAGAAGAGGCTGTTTGTCAAGATTAATGTGCTCAACTGCTGTTCATCCTTTTTCTTTTCAGTGTTAAAATACAAAGGAGGAACAATCTTAGACATTAAAATATGTGGATTGAACTTTGGATAACCTGACTGTTTTTATAACTTTTGATACACTTTATCAACCATTTTGTATTTGTACTTGTATGATTTTGATCGTTTTTTAATTGTCTGAATGCAAAGTAAGATGATGTTGATGGTTCTGGAAGCTTAAAGACCCTTTAACAAAATAAAAGTTTGTAAGACTGAAATGATTAAACCCCTTTTACTTGAGTGACATGTAGCAATGATGCTGTGGTTGAGGGCTGGTTATTTTTAGGCATTAAACTGCTTGAGTATGATTAGAAAAAGCTCATGTACTGGCCACAAAAGGAGAAATGTAGCAGCATCTTGTTAAAAAATACAACTGCACACAGTTCAGAGGGTTCACATACAGCAGTCAGTCAGAAACATGCTAACAAAAATAGTAAATGTTATAGGTTGTTTCAGCTGCCCCCCCAGTGGTAAAAAAAATCTGGTTATTGCAGGTCGTGTAGATATTTACTCATGTATAGTGACTTTAAATAAGTTTGTAAAGACAAAGAAGGCAGAATGCAGTTATTAAATGGCAAGCATTTGACCAGTTAACAGGTCGTGAGGAAAAACACAGATAACCTGAATACTTCAGAGAAAAGTAAATCTTTTTTTCAGCAGGTCAAAATCTGTTTGTCCACAAACAATGAAAGGAGTATTTGTATATGGATTCTGTCGTAAAAGCTTCCTTTTTGCACTAGCAGAGTATCTGAGTATGTACACGTGTTTTTCTCTGTTGCCTCCAAATGATTATTGCTGGTGTTACCTTGCCTGCAGACCTAATTTCCCCCAGCAGGACAGAAAGTGTTTGAGCTGAATTTATATGAGCTGAAGCTGCTTGTTGCAGCAGGGATTTTATTTGCATTCAGAACCTCTGTCTTGGAATTGTAATATAGTAATGAATCAATTCAGTAAATTTTTTCCACTGCTAAAGTCTGCGTGGTGGATATTTATTTCATGAGGATTTCAGCTTTTTTTTTGGCCACAGCACTAAAAGTGCACTAAAGCAAGACATTACACACCTCTGCCTTCCAGGCCAGCGCCAATTACTCAATTATAATGATCAATTCCTCTAATTTAATCTAAATTCCTTACATTAAATTGTGTGTGCCAGCACAAGTGTGCATGCTCATGTGTTTTTGTTGCACTGCGTGTGTCTCCAGAGGCAGGACGGCCTGATGCAGCGCTCCATCCGAGAGGTGAACACGTCCAGTCGCTGGTGTGTGTTGTGGGACCTGGATGAGGACACTCACTACAGCGTCCAGGTGAGACAGGGACAAAAAGACAGGCCTTGCACCGGCAACACAGAGAAATTATACCTAAACTGTAAAGGTTGAATGAATAACATTCAGTTGGATTCATGTTTTACGGACAGGATTCGGGGGAGTCAGTTTCCAATAAGTAGATTTGGTCCAGATGCCCAGGAGTGCGTTGCTGCAAAGTTAATGGTCAGACAGTGCATTAGAGTGGCCTTACTGATGAATTAAAGAATTAAAAAGATTTTTCACAATCTGGCAACCCAAAAGTTCCTCTTACTAATGGCTCATACACTAATTTAGCTAAAAAGCATTGGGAATATGATTTATGAACCACTTGTAAAGCTATTAGATACAGCATATAAACCTTTATTAATCCCATATATCTCTCTATTTGCAACAGTTAAAAATTATGACTTTAATTAAAGGTTTTGATTCCTTTATTCAGCAAGTGCTGCTTCCAGCAGAGGAAAACAACACCACTGTTTACTCTGATTTTGCTTCGCTTACATTATTCCTCTACTGATGTTAGCAGGCTAACCAGCTAGTCAGCTCAAAACATTACAGTAATGAGCCACTGCAGCGTCCAGTCTGCTGTAAGAGTCGAACCACCTGCTGTCGTAATTGAAAGAGAACATTTTTCTGAGGTTCCTTAAACTCCTGAATGAAAGGAGGCTTTGTATCCCAGCCAACAAACACCATCCAGGATCATGTGATGATTTGTTTTTAAAAGCATCTGGACTTGAGTTGATCATTTTTTTGTCAGACTTTACAGACGTCAGCGGTGCAACTTTGATTTAGGGACTCCACTGATGATAAACTGCATTCTAGGAACGATTTCTTATTCTAATTAAGTCCTCTCAGTGTGTAATTAACACACACCGGTGTCACTTTCTGCATGGCGTCGCTGTTGGCTATTAGAGCTCGAGTTTAAATTAAAAGCCTGCGAAAACTACAGCTTCTCTCTGAAGGAGGAGTGTCTAATGTGCCTCCATTATCATGTCTCTATTAAACTTTTTATAATCCATTATAGCCTAATAGACTGATACAGACTGTCCTTCAGCCGGAGGACTCGGTTAAATGTGCTCGTCAGCAGCCGGATGTCCTGCAGAAGTGTCATTGAGCAACACACTGAAGCCTCGCCAGCACCAGGAGCACAGAAATTTGGACTTTTCACCTCTGACCTTCGTGCAGAGGAGAGGAAGTTTCAAAGGAGGTTTTTCCCTGTGGAGTTTGGTGAAGAGTTTCATCATTATCCAGAGTGAGAGGATGGATTAGGGCTTGGTGTTTCGCTCAAGGACAGTTTGCAGAGATCAAAACTTTCCAATCAGCAAAGTTTTTCTTCATTTCCTTTTTTTTTTTCTTTACAAGTAACCTTTGGATACTTTTGTGCAAATTCAAGGACTTATGTGCGCTGAAGTGCTGTAATTAACTTTTTTACCTCCTCGGTTAGTCATAACTCCACATGACTCCGCAGTAAACCCGCTGTGTTCAACCTTTGGGTTCAGCGCGTGGGCGAAGGCAACAGTGTCTGACACCTCTTGTGGATCTAATTGTGCCTTTGTAATAGATTTCTCTCCACTTAAGATTGTTGAATTTAATATTTACTGTCATTAAACTTCACTTTAGCTGTCAGAAATGTCTCCATACTCAGTTTGACTGATAAATCCGCCCTCAAACTTG
The DNA here is from genome assembly GCA_029783725.1 of Acanthurus tractus. Lineage (NCBI taxonomy): Eukaryota > Metazoa > Chordata > Actinopteri > Acanthuriformes > Acanthuridae > Acanthurus > Acanthurus tractus. The sequence goes on from JAQNCA010000021.1 coordinate 6,395,662, forward strand.
TTTATTTCTTGCAAATTGTGCCGTTCTTTGGCTGAATTTGACCTTAAAATGAATCCTTAGCTTAAATTTATATTCCCTGATTCATCGTCCAGGCATTCAGTCTGTTTCTACACTTACAGTACTGTCTGTCCTCCAATGGTCATTTAGGATGTCGGCCAAAAAGCAAAGCACCATTTGCTCGCTAAATATACTCTTGCGAGCCAGTTTCTTGTCATTGTTACATAACGTCATCGTCCGTTAATGCCAGCTGGGAATGTAGCCGGTGTTTGTGTTCAGCTGTAAAAACTGTCTGAGCGGTCTCTTCACAGCTTCAGTGTTTCCTCAAACATATCAGGAGAACATGTCATGCTTCACCCTAAATCTCCATTTTCTTTTCTCATTGTTTGGTGGGGGGGGGGTTAGGTGCAGTCCGTTGGGCTGCATGGGGACAGCCAACCGAGCCGTGCCGTCCACTTCAGGACTTTGGAGAGGAGTGACCATTATCCTGCCGGAGTCCTGGACCACCGTAAATAAACACACACATACAGTCTACAGTACATTTACACATATAAGAAGTACAGTTCGTTTTCTTTTGTTTTTCGAATCCCTTGACAACATGACTCAGCTTTTATCAATTAAAATGCAAATTTTAAAGTGAATAAAGCAGGAAAAGTAAAATGTGAGCTGACTGACTTCATTTGTCTTCATTTGAATTAAAAACAAAACACGCCTCTTGAACTAATTGTATTTAATTTTATACTAATAGTTAAATGCGTATTGGCTTTTTTTGCAGGCAGTTAAAAGTAACTTTATCAGGCCTGTGTGTTTATATATAAAGTTACAGAAAATCTTTATGCAAGAATTAGCTTGTGTGATTCAGCTGCTGCAAATTTAGCAGTTTGTTAAATTGGTAAACATGTTGAATTGAGGCTAAATTTGAAATTAGAAACAGCATTTAAATGTTTTTAGAAGTATAAGCAAATTTAGACATATTTTTAAGGTTTACTTTCATATTTTTTGCCCATTTCATTTGTCTTTTTAACAATATCAGCATATTTAGCCCATTGATTGACTGTTATTTGAAATATACTGTGTATTGCTTTATGTGTCAGTCCTTTAGTTGACAGCTTGTTTCTAAGAAACTGTCTGCTGTGTCCTGTTCGACTTTCCCTTCTGGGGATCGTTAATTAAATCAAACTTAATTCAATCAACATAAACATGTTAATGTCCTTGCCGATAAAGTTTGATAACCTGAGTCTTTATTTCCCCCAGATGAGCCGGCGATGGAGGGTCTGGGCATGACTCCGCACTTACAGACAGGAGAGCTGCTCATTATCACCACTGTGCTGCTGCTGTGGGCAGGTCAGCCTGCGTGTGTGTGTGTTAATGTGCACGTGTGGGTGTGTGGATGTGTCTGCTTGTGTGTGTGTGCAGATTAGAACTCTGCATGTAAGTTGTGAACTCGATAACAAAGGCACTCGCACCTTCATTTATTTTTTTCTTTTACTCCCTCCTGCTCTCTCTGTGTCCTCGCCATCCTCCACCCAAGCCGTCATCGCCCTCTTCTGCCGACAGTATGACATCATCAAAGACAACGACTCCAACAGCACCAAGGAGAAAGCCAAGAGGCCGCTGGTCCGCGCCACTTCCTACTACAACGCCTCAGTCGGCAGCTCACCTATCTACCACAACGGAGCCGTACGCAGCAGCAGGGTGACTAATTTCTCCTCCGATCCTTGAACTCTTTTAAGAAAACTTCCTCTTTTCAAACTTATTCCTTTTTAGTTTTTTTTTTTTGCAGAGCTTCTCTTGTAATGCATGATCATTCTTCTCTAGAGCCTTTGTAGCTGCATCAGGGATCTCCTAGCAACTAGCTGCTGCCATCATGGCTAAATATAAAACCACCAGGCTGGAAACACAGAGAACTAACTGCAGACTCTTGTCGTGCATCTAATCAGAGACTTGCACATTAAAAAATGAGCAGTCTGACAAGGTTGGTTTGTAAGGAGAAGACGAGAAGCTGGAGTTTGAGGCCACCAGATCAGTTACCTTGAAAGACGTGAACAAGCAGCTGCTCAGCAGGTTCATTAGGACTCGTTCAAATTCATCTCTGCTGTCACTGGCAGATAACCAGAGTGTTAAGCTAACATCAACGGTGACTAATTACAAACCAGCACGGCACTTATCCGCGCAGTCATCACTCAGTTGTCTTAAAATGGTCATTCAGCACTTATTAGGGAAAAAAAAAATCAATGAGTGGTGAATGAGCTCTGAAATCAAGGCCAAGACACCACTTAGAGGCTGAATGGGTTCCTTCTTAAAGGGATGTATCATGTTTCATCATGCTTCATCTGCAGAAGAGGCAGTTTTCCTTTATTTGAATTAATAAAAAGCCTAAATTTGCTGCGCTTTGGGCAGAAATTATAAAAATATTCAGTAAACATTCTGTTAATGACACTGGAAATTAAAGTCATACTTTGTAAAACAAAGAAGCTGTAATTGATATTTTAATAAGTGCATTATGTCAAACTTTTAGTAACCTTTGAAAGAATTTGGTGTGTTTCCATCACAGGTCTTAATCTGTGGACACAAGATTACCCCCCAAAGGTGTTGTACTTTCCAAAAGTGCAGGGTTTGCAGCACTGAATATTTGTGATTGGTTGAGTATTTGCTGTTTTTAATTTTAACCACAATTTTTTAAATTTTTCCTCCGCATTCCAGTTTCATTTGTTTCATTGTGCTTCAGCATATCGATGAAGTTTAAATAGAAAAGTTAAAATATTAAAATTGCTGATTTTACTCTTGTATTTAGGCCACGTAAGACAGGCGTGAAGGCAAAATAAGAAAATTTGGCAATTTAGGAAGCTAATAAAACAAGATTTTGTTTTAGCATCTTTGTTTTAAATGTATATGCATGATTAATCACTTATTAAAACTACTGCTGACTGATTTTCTGTTCATCTTGTAATCATCTTGAATAGATGTGCTGCATTATTAACCCAATAATGTTCAGGGAATGTATTATACTGTGAAGTAACTTTAGGTTAAAAAAGCCCACATTGTTCGACAGCATCATTTTTTAGAACAAACTCGTCAAAAATTTTAAACATAATGGAGACAAGTTTTCCCTGAAATTCAGTTATATTTGGTATCTTTGAAAAGTTTGGCATCCTTGCTTGAATGTCAAATGGAGCTCTGTTGGTGGGTTTTGATTTGAAGTCAATTAAATATAATGGTTTTCAAATGGTTTT
>JAQNCA010000021.1:6409822-6422370 GCA_029783725.1 Acanthurus tractus
CAATATGATAAACTAAAAAGCATCAGTTCGAGGCTTAAGAAACCGCCTAAAAAACCCGGCAGATACAACTAACATCATGCTTATTCAAATACGGACAACACATTGGAGTAAGTAATGGATGATTCTAAGGGAGAACGCCAACAACTTGCAAGAGTCAAGCGCCTCAAATCCTCAACGAACTGGTTACACTGCTAAGTTGCAGATTACAGTACTTACAGAAATGTTACAAACGTGCACTTACACATTTTAGCAAAATGTCTCCACCTGTAAACATTCCTGCAGGTGTCCGTCGCTTGCAGGTGTGAGGGAAGATGATGACGTCTCGCTCTCTTACTACTTCCGGATTCACCAAAGTTCTGGACTAGGGGATGCTGCCGCGTGCTTGACTGTGGTTGTTGTTTCTCTTCAAAAAGATGAAACAGAGTGAGTCATCTTGTTAATAAATAATCTTTTTGACTAATATCTATTAGAATGGACCACTACTTGTATGAATTTGAAGTTTGTCTGTCAAGAATAACTACATTTTTTGATAAAACATATCAAGATACAATGGCAGTACAACATGACAATATTTGGTTTGATTTGTTTGTGTTAATATAAAATGTATTGAAAGGTAACCTTAATTTTAAAAACAAAGTAAAATAGATTCAATCAAATTTTAATACTTACAAAATCAGCCATTGGATTGATCTGAAAGTACACAATTTATTTAAGAATAATTAACATAAAAAACTGGTATATTTTTACTTGAAATACTTGATCTAATTTTCTAACTATAATAAATTTGAAGTTACTAAAAAATATTGAGTACTATAAACATAAAAAGTAGGCTATAAGTACATTTATCTTAACTGGGTTTGGATACATTTATTTTGTGCAACCCCTTAACATAATAAAATTTAGTAAATTCATACAATCACACTGATATACACGTCAGTAACAAACAGTGTGAGCTACACAAAAGGAATGATTCTGTTTGCTGCATTAGCAGAAGTCCATAGAAAATCTCAATATAAATCATAACATGAAGGCAATGAGAAAGCATGGACCACAGTATAAATCCTGTAACAAAGGCCTGTAATGACTGAGAGCTGCCATGTTGGAGGTAAAACCAACACTGAATCTGTTTTTCTGATGGTGAGCAAACACTTACAAAATCAATGAAATAATGTCAGTATTTGAACAGTTTTAGTGTCTTATGAGGGGTTAGACGGCCTCTTTAAATGGGCACAGATCAAATGTAAACACAGGGTAATGCTTCTCTTCTTTTTTTGTAAACTAGTTCTGACATCCTTAAAGGACCAATTAAATATTCTTGCTGTTTTGATACTCTATGTAGCCAACATTCAGATAAAAAAACATTGTTTACACCCAGCAAAAAGCTGCTGAGACCGGTCCAGTTTATCAGAAGCCAGAACTCAAGACAGGATTTACATCTCTATCCTTGCTGGCATTTAGCTTTTTTATCATAAATTCATGGACAACTAGCAATTCGAGTGGCATCAAACAAACCAATCAAACTTATGCCCCTGAATATCTGGAGGAAAATTCTCTTTGACTTTAAAATGCATCACTAAAGAGACATCAATTGGTGTTAAAGCTTGACTTTAAACATCTTGAGGTATTATTCATTAAGAGTTACAAGAGTTTCACACTCAAAAACTTCACCACTTTATCAGGTCTGTTCAGGTGTGGTTTGGTCAGATTTGATGAATAGCACCCTGAGAAAAAGAACCCAAAAGACTCAAGAGGGTGACATCGCTTTTTTCCAAGTAAGCCCCGCCTACTTCAAACCAAAACTGTTAAAACTTTTGCGAGTGTATCCATGAAGGACTCAGACGCTTAATACTAAAAAAAGGACAATTTCTTAATTAAATCAAAACTAAATAACAAAAAAGAAAGTAAGATTACAGATGTGGTACTCAGTGTTTTAAGACAATGTCCTATGTGACTAAAATTATTGCCTCTCAGACCTGAACTTGACCTCCAACATGGCAGCTTTGAAACAGACCTCTGCTCTGAAAAAAATGACATACAATAAAGTTTAAACACTATTCTTTATAAACAACTGTTTTTTTTAAATATCTTTACATTCTTAACACAATATATTGGTTCAACATGGATTGTGGCATTGTGAACATGTCTTCGTCAAGGCACATGTCATACATTCCTACAATGCATTGCCTCGAAATCACACAAAAGCTGCAAGTCGAACATGCTAATGTCTAAATGTCTTTCTATATAAACAATGAATCTAACAGCATGCAGGATATATGTTATTAGTTTTCTGCTGACGGATGCAGCAGACGATGTGCGTTAACACAGCGTTTGGTCTGCTCTCGACCACAAGCACAGAAACAAAAGAAAAGAACTTGAACCTTAAACACACGCTGTAAAAATAAAGATTTTGCTTTACATTATTTTGAGCAGAATTAAATAGCATGCAATCCATCTAAAGATATCACTCATACATATCATAGTCCCTTTGATATCCTGTTCTTAAATCTATAATCTCTGTAAGTGTATTACTGGCTGTAAACAGCTGGAATAAATAATTTTAAAACATAAGGAAAGTACAGAATAGCAGTGATCAAAAAGCATTTTCCTCAGTAACACTAAAGCTGGAAACCTTGTCTTGTAAACCTGTGACAGTAGCAGTAGCTGGTAGTGCAATAGATGGAAGTATAAAAGACAGAAAGATGTGAGATTCCTTGCAAATTTATCCAAGATCAGCTTTCAAACTAAAAAAAAAAAGAAAAAAAAACATCTCTGGGATAAAAATAGGCCTCAGAAACATCTCGGAGCTCTTTAAAAACCTTTAAAATTACCTGACATGTGCTATTAACATGCAAAGAATATACGTTAAAATGCCCAGAATGGCTTTATTTGAGGGGTCCATAACATTTTTTTAACTCTATTATAAATTCCCTGGAAAGAATTGGTCGTTTCTAAAGTATTAGAAACGTATTACCGCCTGCCCTTTTTATGAGAGGCAGGTTTGTTAGCTGAGCTTAGCATGAACACTGGAAACTGGTGAAAACAGCTGGCCTGGCCCCGTCCAAAGGCAACAAAACAAATTAACACTTTAAAGATCTGAACCAAACTAAACACATCTACTAACTGGTCCTCATGTAAGGTTGCAATCACAGCCAATTAACGTAAATTGAAGTGGCACGCACTTATATTAAAGTTTCATTGCTTTGGTTGGTACCCACCAATCTTGGTACCAAGTCGTATCATTCTTTCCAGGAAACTCTTTTAATCAGTAGGAATTAATGGACCGCTGAAACAAAGCAAAACCAAAGGCTCAGTTGCCATTTTCATGAGCTGCATCACGTTGAAGACAGTATTACTTGACGATCAGTGTTAATTAAGGTAAAAATACATTTTTAAAAAGGAGTGTTGGAGGTACTACATAGATAATGTAATGATAAAAATATCAAACAGTTAGTTTAAAAGACAGTAAAAACCAGATACATTGTGTGCTGTGTAATATCAGAGGCACATGATGTTGAAAAGCAATCACTCCACTGACGACAAAAGACAGACAAATGGACACATCTACTCTGACTTCATGAAAAACAAACCCACACCTCAATCATTAGATACTGTTTCACCCAAAACACTCAGGAGTGACGCCAGTCTACACTTGATTTGGCTAAATTCATTCCGCCGTGTGCTTGATTGCATTATTGTCATTCAAATAGCGCCATTTGCATGAGACCCTTTTGTTTTTTTTTTTTGTCATCAGTAGCTGAAGGTTTTCTTGGCATCCTTGAAAAATCCTCCTCATCTCAGGCTCAGACGCCGCCGCCGCTGCGATCCACTGTCACCGGTCCTCTCTTATCCAGAGTTTCCTCTGCAGCTTTCATCAGAATGGCCAGACGGCTGGCCGACACTTGTCCCTTCTTCACAGCGCTCATCAGCTAAACAGAGAACAGCAATGAAGTTAATGCACAGAACAGAGAAAAGCATTAAAACGAGCCCAGGTTAGAAGAATTAAATGTACAACAATGAGAATGCCCACAATGAGAGGCTTTAGAGCTGTCTGATCACCTTCACATCCCGGACATACAGAGTAAGAACATGAAACCAACACCAGTGTTGTTCTCTACGTGTTAAAGCTGAACCAGGAAGGTCAAAGAAAGCCAGTTTATGAGCGTGCGGTGCTGCAAAAAACAGCTGCATCTCTAAGATTCTGCTCCTATGAAACATCTCAAGATGTCACATTTATAAGAATCTGAAGATTTTGCAGTTTTTAAAAGGACAAGTTTTATTCTACATTATTCTTACTGCCAACAAAACCGGTTAAATGCACAATATGTTATTTCTGCCACTAGAGGGATGAAGTCATGAAGTGATTTGTAGACAGTAAGAAAAATACGCTGAACCACTATTCTTATCCTTTCAATCACTGATGCAGCTTTAACACCTATTGAATGCATTTAGTGTTTCCCTCCAGCCAATGTCCTCTCTGTTCACCAGAGGACTTCAATAAAAATAAAGTTTTGGGCAACTTTTTTGTCAGTCACTATGTTCACATACACAAAATATTCTGTTTCTCAACTTATTCCTAATGACAATTATCCTAAGCTGTTCACTTTGCAAATGAAAATGAATATTTCACTCATATTCCTGTTTACATGCAACCATCAATTTTTAAATGGCAACAGTCTCCCTCTTTCATCATTCTCTAATCATAACATCAGGTTTTCTTTTTCTGAGTCCTTTAAACTGTCTTCTATCTTCATCTACCCCATTCCTCCCTTGACCACAATTCATATTGCTCTTCCTCTTGTTTGTTGAACCCAGAAGAACTTTGCAGTGCTGTGTCCAAATTAAAAGCTTGTGTGTTTCTCACAACAGAAATTCTGTCTTTTATCTTGAGTATGCATCCACCTAAACTTTGCTTGCTTTAAACTGACTGTAAACAGGTAAGAGGCTGTGTGTGGAAAACAAGAGTAAAACCCCGATTGAGGCACATAATCTGAATGTGCTGTATACATAAAAAAATGTCACTAAAGACTGAATAATATCAGCAAATCTCACCTCTTGATTGTAAAAAGCCTCAATCTGAATAATGCCTGATTCAGAATATCCAAATGGAATCTGCTGTTTACATAGCTTCAAATTCTACACAGTCATTATCAGAATACAAGTGGAAATCAGTGTGCATGTAAACATAGTGACTGTGAGAGGAAACCCCTTTTCAAACCAGTTTTCAAATCGTCGGTTCCTTATCAGTGCTGCTTAGTTACACTACCTGTTTGTTGTGCCTAAGTCATCCACGTGCAGGTCAGACAAATACACAAGCAGAAACACACGTTCAGCATCATCATAAACATGATATGCACAATCAAACACTTGACTCAGAGGGAGAGAGACAGACTTTGTCACATAGTAAATGAAAGGTATTTTGTCTCTTGGCTGTTTTACGGTCCACAGTGCGGAGAAACTGCCACACTAATGAAGACTAAATCATGCGGTGTCGTCAAGCTCTTCTGTAATGACCCTTTCTGGTCTCAAGTGAGAAAGTAATTTAGCAGCGGATGGACACGGGAGCTCCGGACACACTTCAGGCCTCGTTACATGAGCCGCTGACAGAGATCCTCTTTCTTAATTAGCTTTATGTAGTCGAGCTTCACACCTTCTGTTTGCAGGACCGGATGCTCAACCTTCTCACACCTCATGTTGACCACCATCTTTTTCCTTAACAATATTGTCATTTGGGTCGCGACTCTACTAACCGTTTTATTATGTAAGAGGAGGAATATGTTGTTTTAATGAGAGATAATGTAGCAAAAGGGAAAAAGCTGTGATTTCATTGCTTAACCCTTGACATGTTGATGCCTTTACTGCCATAATAAATAAATATCTACAATATGAAACCATTTATAATTATGTATGTATAGATTAAAAAATACCTAATTAACTGCTTTAAAGTAGATCAAATTTTATGGTCATTTCTGATGATTTTTTTAGCTGCGAAAAAAAATGGAGGTAAAAGATTTGGAAAAAAAATAGGGGAAGGGGCGAACCATGTGTGAACAACTGTGTTCCCCTGAGCTTTGATTATCCAGGCTTCATGTCTTTAGTCATCCTGCTTGTTCTGCAGACACTGACAAAGGTGTAAGGCACACACACACATACACACATGCACCACAGTAAATTTGTATGCTCAGGTAAATTAAGATGAAGTTAAATTCTAAAAAAATCTCATTTTAATAAAGTAACTCCCCATCAAAGAAATCCCCTTTTCTTCGAATAAGGGAAATTGCCGAGTAAGTATCTCTTTGCTGTGTTTCACCTAACCCTAACCTGTGAAAAAGTCATTAAAGGGAGCATATTCCTCTGTGGTATTTACAGTTTCACACATAAATAACCATTAAATAGTGAAAAGAAGCTTGACGGCAGCTTTGCAGTAAAAAAATGAAACATCAGCTAATGTGATTAGACGTCTTCATGCTGTTCTTTTCTCTGCTCACTGAACACAGTCTACATGTGACGTACCTGCATGAATTCATCAAGTTCAACTTGTCCGTTCTTGTTGAGGTCCACCTCATTAAGGATTTCATGGAGCGCGTTTTCATCAATATGGACATTGATGCTCTGAAGAGGAGAAAACAAGGGAGGATCAATAACATACATAATGAAGACAAGTGTAGGAAAAGTGAGGGAGAAAGGTAGAAAGACGACTCACTTCCAAAACTTGCTTCACATCGACGGTGGTGATGAAACCTTTACTCTCCTTGTCAAACTTATGGAAACGCTTCCTATACCTGTAACACAGGTAAGCAGTTACATGTTTTATTGGATTCTTGTAAGAGCTTGTAAGGGTTAACACTTGAGTTATGGTCACTTCATTAAAATTTCCTGTGAACATGGAAACAGTCTTGTTAATCACTATATTTTTAAATGAGCAGGAGTGTTAAGTACCTGACTACTTCCTGGTAGTCCAGGTTGATGTCTGTTGTCTTGGTCAGCTGCTCAGAACGAGACCTGTAGCCCATCTCCTGGTACAAAAACTTCCTCGCTGCATCGAGTTCATCCTGGATCAAACATGCAGAGGTGTTAGTGTCTTGATGCTGCAGTGCAGACTACGATCAGCTTCATCTCTAATGTTACTCATGTTTCCCTTTAATGAAAATATACCAGAAAGCATTTCAACAGTAAAGGTTGATGTTACTCTAAAGAGTTTCCATACAGGGCAGACATTCTGAGTAAAACTGAGATTTATAAGTAAAAAACAAATATGTTTTATAAAACACAAAGAGTAAAAAATGAGACAATAACCACTGTTGGATTTTAATTGACTAAGTTTTTTGTTTTACTGCTGAAAAAGATGATTTTTCTCTGGATTAATTAACTATTTAATCTATAAAATATTATAAAAAGTATTTTCAAGAATTCAAGATGTTGTCTTTCAATGTCTCTTTTTGTTCAACAGACACAGATTATATTTCTCAAAGATTTCATAAATGTCTTCACGACTGGCAGATGTCTTTTTCCGTCTATTCTCCCCTTTGTTTCTGCAACTTTTCCCTTTGCTGGTTTACAATAACAGCTTAAAATTGTTGAGAGTTCAGTTTTCATGCACATGTAACGGCACACATATCACTTCATCGCTTTCATACACAAACAGAGCTCCTGCTCTAAAGGGACACAGGGTGTGGACCTTTCCATTGTCTACTGATCTGCCAGGACTTCAAAAACCCACCAGGGATGAAACAACAGTGCAGACTTTCTAGGGCAGGGAAAGTAATTATATAAACCACTGAAAAAAGGGGTAAAACTTCACAAAACCCTTAATTTGCGACTGAAAAAAAGCTTTAACTGCAACACCTTTTTGCAGATTTGTTTATGAGATAAACTCAAATTGTACCGTTCTCCGCTCCTGACTCCAGTCCAGCTCTTTGCCCATGATCTGCACGATGCGTGGGAGCGCTTCATCAGCTGCCTGCACGTTCAGGAAGCCCAGACGTGTTCGTCTGGCGATAACGTCGATGGCTGTGCAGGCATACTCCTTAATTGCATACAGCACCTGAGAAAAAAGACTCACGTGAGACTTCATCTAAACAATTTGAGCCTTGACACTGTTAATTATTTACATAAAATCCTGCTTTACCTCGGCCTCAATGTATGGGAATTCTGATACCAGTCTTTTCCCCACAATCGGCCATCTTTGCCCAGTGACCTGAGCTATTTTGGCCACGTCGAATGCCTTTCCTCCATACGTTGAGGCCAGGTGCTGAGCAACCTGTGTCAGAAAGAAAAATGACCAAATTAAAAATTTAAAAAAGTACACAATCATAAGAATAACATATTTTTGAGCGGAGAGCAACTTAACACATTTAGGAAGTTGTTTGAAAAAGGAGCTCTAGTTTCTGAAGTTCATATATTTTTTAAACCTTCACAATCTAAAAATCACAGGTTAAAGAGTGCAGATCCCAACAGCAGCTGCTGGTAAGAACATGATCGACTTCACCTCCTCGAAGTTAAGCCATAAGCATCGATGAGGTGTCACATGTTTACAGAACACAAGAGGGCTGTTTGCCATTCAGATCGTTGACTTGCCGATCATGTGAAAGGGCAAACGCTGTCCAAATATCAACAGTGACCTTTTAGGAATATTCCTGAGAACAGCGGAGCCGCTGCAGAACGCCTCTAATGAGGAGTAAGTATACTGTAGGCACCCGGCGCACAAGTTCTTTCTCTTCATGAAACAATGTTCTACCGGATTTAATGAAAATGTGCGGTCTAATTATTTGAAAGGCGGCGTTTAGCTGATGTAAATCAATGTGCCCTTACTTAATGCCATTGATAAATTGTACAGCATACAGTGTATTTCAATGTGTGTCCAGTCTTTTATGTAGCAGAAATGTCAGCATTGTTACAGCCGTAGCTTTAATGTCAGCTGCACTGGAGAAGACAGTGAGAGTGTGTGTGAGTGTGACTTCACAGCTTTGTTTCTAGATGAGTGTGTGTCTGCTCCGGGGTACAGTAGCTAATCAGAGGTCTGCTCTCTTCTTCTCGATTTGTTGAAAATGTTTAAAGTGAGTCAAAGAAGAGTTAAACATTTAAGTCTGTCCGAAGTTAGAAAGTACCTCTACAGCTCACATGTTGTATTTTCTTGAAGATTTAATCTGATGTATGTTAACCAGGAAAACTGTGGCAGAGATGTGTTGTACCTCGTTCTCCAGGCCGTAGTCCTGCACCAGGCGGATGTAGAGGGTCGGCGTCCAGCCCTTTCCTCCCTCCAGCATCAGACCCACAGTCTTGCAGGGCTCAGCTGTGAGGCCGTGAGCTTTGATGGCTGCGTCCAGAGTCTCCTCGGCCATGGACCTGTAAGTGGTCCACTTCCCACCTGGACACACGGAGTTTGCACTTTGACATGGCTAACACACACAGCGTTTAAAATCACAAGGCAACCTAAGAGGCTCACTGACCAGCAATGGTAACCAGTCCGCTGTCACTGATGCTGACAATGTGGTTTCTGCAGATGGACTGAGTGTCTTTAGAGTCGGGGTCCGTCACCAGGGGACGGATGCCGCTCCACGCCGCCAGAACATCTCCTCGGCGCACTGCAGACAACCAAAGGGTGAGCAATTATGAAGTAAAATAAAACTGTACTGAACTCTCTGCGCATATGAATGGACTTCAGCAGAAGCTTTAAAGGAGACCAGATCAATGTACATATTCATCAAATTGAGCAAAACTCTTTTAAAGTTTCTCCACATTTTAGCTGTGATCTCTGCTGTCAAAAGCTTTCAGTTTTTTCTGACAAAATCAGTTCTTCTGTCAACAGTTATGAGAAATGATGATTGTTAAAGACCACAGAAACAGAAACAGAAACACAGACTGTTGAAAGAGTCTGCAGATTTTTAGCTATTTGAATAATTACAAATCACTATGAGATTTCGAATGAACCTTGTTCAGGAAATTCCGGTTTTGGTTTAGCTCTTTGACTTAAACCAACCACACTGTTCATAAGATCAAAATGAGTCAAAAAGAACCATTAAAAAAGTTAGAACAATACAAAAGACAACACCTATCATGACCACCCTACCTTCTACATCAGGGCTGAGGTAGTTGCGGACCTCACTCAGGATGAAGTTGATGTCCTCCTCTCCTGGGATGGGGTGGGCAGTAACATTAGTGGGCGTGTCGGTTGTCCCGGCAATGGTCATCTTCTCCCAGGGCAGGAAAAAGATGACACGTCCGTCGCTCGTCGCTGGATCAAGCAGACCCATGTTGTCAGGACTTTGGGGCAGAAAATACAGGAAGTTATTATCACAAATACCAGGAGTAGAAGTAGGTATAGTAGTACAAGCCATGGCACTGTTATCATGTTTAATTTGTTACAATCATTAATTACAATCTAGTACTGGGCAGAGGTGTGTAAGAGAATGTAAAGAATGGAAGAAGTAAAGAACAGAGGCACAAATTGAAGAGTTTGAGTGAAAGAGCAGAGGAGAAAAGGCACACAAATGGGAAAACACAGATATGGGGGAGGAGGAGAAGGTGGAGGGGCAGATAGCAGTTGGAGAAGAGAATTAGGTGGTTGGCATTTCTGCTGCTGTTCAAAGGGCTCGCGCCCCCTCGGGTTTCGCTCAATAAGCTTTCACTGAACTTTAAAAGCCCTCGACTTAAACAGAGCCACTCTATTGCTTCGCTGTGTCTTAACCAAAGAAGACTATACAGAGAATGGAAGAATAGGTCAGATTATAGTTTAGCCATCTTAGTATTCCCATACAATAATGAACACGACACTGTTTATGTATTTAAATAACAAACAGAATCAAACATCTCCACGTCTCTGCAGCTTAAATAAAAATGGCCGTTTTAAAGGATGTACTAGAAGTGTGTCGTGTGTGTGATGCACCTGTAGTAACCGGGCATAACGATGTGGACACCAGCGCTGGGCTGGCAGATGTTCGGGGTCTCCTGGTTGTCCATTTTCCTCAGCGAGTCGGTGAATGGGCCTGTGGCGTTGATCACACACTTGGCCTTCACATCAAATTCCTGTCCTGTGAGGCCAGAATGAAAATGAGACACCACAGTATTAACGATGAGATGAGGATACAGAGGATGAGTTTTTCTAAAATTTACACGCAAAGACAAACTGCACGCCTCACCTGTGATGACGTCCCTGCAGCGGGCGCCGAACACCTTTTCTTTGCCCGTCTGTGGGTCATTCTTCTTCAGCAGGCGCACCACCTCGGTGTAGTTGGCCGTGACGGCACCATGGCGGGCGGCACTGAGGCCTATGGCCAAGTTCATGCGGGCGTCGTTGTGCTGCCCTGAAGGAGACGGAGAAGACACAAGGTTTCAGACATCCAGTAGGATTTGTTTGTTTCCTAAATCATTTCCTGGTTGGGTGGAAAAGGGACTGTATTAAACAACTTTGTTTAGCCAGACACAGACAGACATAGCCTGACACCACTTCATATGTGCAGGTTAGCAGCAACACAGCGCAATTCATATTAAGCTTTAAGGACCTCTGAATGAGCTTCATTTTGCTGTTTTAATACAAAGGCAAGTACACACATCTGTCCAGTTCCTCCAGGTACTCCAGACCTCACTTTTACTGTATAAATATATAGTTTTGCATATTTTGGGCTGGTTCATGAGTACAATTTAGCATTAATCTTTAATCTTTCCTTTGATATAGATACATATTTTTAAGTTTTGTAGTGAGCTACCTCCAGATTACCGTGTCACAGCTTTCCACCTTTTCAGAACATGTCATCATCTTGGAGGAGGGGACAGAGCTGATGCAAGTTGCCATATCAACATCTATCAGTATCAAATATTTGCCAAAGGCTCAAAACCACGACATCTTGTTGATATACATACTCTAATATCAATTTCTTTACAGGGCTGACTGATGGAGACACAGATTCACTTATATGGGTTACACTTACACATGGATATGACGTACTCTAAATGTCTATGTATTCTTGGGCTTCTGTGCATAATACGCATGCTTGGTATCAGTGACAGAAGCAGTGCAAGAGGCGATCTACATGTTGTATCTACAGCAGCATCAACAAACTGTATTTTCATTCACATAAACATATACCTCTACCGGCAAATTCAAAAGATCCTGTGTTTGTGTGAATGAAAACAGCCTCGGCTGTTGCTGGTGGCAGCAGGAGCAGCAGTAACTAAGACAGCCGGTGAAATAGCTGCTGTTCAGTCCCTCCGACCGTCTATGGCGTTCCTCTGCGCTCCACACCGCCGGGAGAGAAGGTCAGGTTTCGAAATGTCACCGGCGTGATTGTTCCAGACGGCATAATTGGAGAAAAGACGCCCCACCCCTCCACCATCCCAGCCCTGCCACCCCCCTACCTCCCCTCAGAGCAGATGACAGCGGGCGGGGGGGGAGGTGGAAATCAAACATATGCCGCTTTGCTCCAAGAAAATGCTCTTCCTTTTTCCCAGTCTGCAGTTAACCCAGTTACAACTGAACACTTATATTTAAAGAGTAAAGGGGCTGATAACTTTGGGTTATATAATCCTCATATTTATTAGCCAATCAAGTTAGC
>JAQNCA010000021.1:6422470-6438841 GCA_029783725.1 Acanthurus tractus
CACTTATATTTAAAGAGTAAAGGGGCTGATAACTTTGGGTTATATAATCCTCATATTTATTAGCCAATCAAGTTAGCTAACTGCCTTCAAAACACACTGATTTTTAATTCAAAATAAACACCTGAAAACATTTTCAAAAATTAAAAAACTGCTTCATTTGGGAACTAATCTGCTCAAGTTGTGTCCTTTAAAATGCAGCAGAGATACTGTTTTTTTTCTGTTTATCCCATAGTAACAATATGTACAATTTGATAGACATCTTATTGTTTCACACAGACAATAATATCTTTTTAAGCAGCATAAGTTTTACAAGAACAGCTGCATATTTTCATCAGATAAAACACTGATACCCAGTCTAGCCTACGATAACAGGCACATCACCTGCGGACACAAATTTGTCATTTTCTGTGGCGGGAAGGAAAGGATGCCAGGGACACGAAGCTCCTCACACTCAGCTGGACACTCAGCATATGTTTGGTTCTCCTCCATACTCATCCAGGGAACATGCAACCTTTACTGCCACGGGGGAGACAGGGCATCGTACCAGCCTGTCAACACGTTTGTTAGGGACCAGCGGAGATGTGAAGGCCACGGGGCAAAATTTCCTCCCGAGCTCATCTGTTTGGCCTAATCATGGAGTTTTTACACAGTTTCTACAATGTCACAATTGATTCAGAACCAGAATTTGTTGGAGAAATTTCTAGTTTTTTTAAATTTTGCATTGTAAAAAGGGAGTTTTCTCTCAAAAGAGTACAATAACCTGTATCAATAACTGGGTACATGTTATTACAACAGGTGAAACTAATTATGGCCAAATAGCCAGGAGGGCAAAAAAGAATAAAATACCCAAGCCATGACTCATGAGGAGAGAATTTACAAGATAAAACATGAGAAAAAAATTATACAAACCACGCCAATAAAAAACATGATATCCGTTGTACTGTTAGGGTTAGGGTTTACTTTGGAGGATAGTCAGTGTCTAAAATTTGATACTACAGTAACCACAACATTTTTGGGAATGCAAGCAGGTGTAGCAGAAGTGTAATGTTGCCACAGATTCAATAAGCCACAACTGACACTATTTTACGATGCTGAAACAGCTATCAACAGTTCCAGTTTTCCATGTTCTCATTCATATTTTGGTGGCTGCTATAACCGTATTACTCTTACACCAAATGTGTGTATCATGTCTGTGTTTGTTTTAGTTCTGACTCTGGGAAGAAGAGTCAGTCACACACTAAAGTTTAAAACAGACAACATGTAGCAGATGTAATTTGCCAAAGAGTTGCTTAAGGTGAATTTCCCTATTCAAATGATTTCAAAATGGTGCACTACCATATTACTAAAAAGAAAATTTAATGATTCAAGAAAAGCCAGAAAAAATAATTGTTTTTCATTCTCTTCTATCTCTTCAATTATCATCTCATCCTTAAAATATGTCTCTTGCAACCCTTTGAAGAGATTCTGATCACTTTCCCAAAAGACTAGAGTATTTTTTCAATTATGAGAAATTAAAAAAAATTGTCAACTCACTTTTTAACAAAAGCTACTTAAGCATTTTGAAAATGGTTTCAAGCCTGTTTACATTATGATATTTACTTAACATTGAATAGAGTGAGAGGTTGAAGTATTTATTAAAAACACTTTATTAAAACAAGCTCTTAGGGTAAATTAGTGCTTATATTTTTATCAGTTATGGCTAACTGATGCAATTCAGTGACATTTAGAAAGGAGGTGGGAACAGATAAGAACAAGTCTGACCCAGCTGCCTTGATCATGTTTACAGAAAATAAAGAGATGAGCAACGACACACAAAGCATGCTATTCAGATTACTGTCCACACATGCCGGCGTCTATGTGAAAATATCAGAATTAAAGAAAAGCAAAAAGTTTCTGAGGAATAAAAAACAAAGCAGAGCAGAGCCTCGACTCACCATCGTAGTAGACGATTGCTCCCACCAGCTTGTCCTTTTTCAGCATGGGGAAAAGCTCCAAGGCCTTGGTCTTACTGAGGACGTAGCTGCTCTTCAGGCACTGGGTCCCAGCCACCAAGTCGTACATCTTGATCCCTGCCCAGTAGTAAGGCAACTGCCACCATCTTGAAATTTAATGGTGAAGTTAGAAAGTAAAGACTAAAACTAAGTTCATCTGTCATTTAATTTTACCCTTTAACTGCATTTCTGGGTTATTAAATGCCACAGCAAACATTTTAAAGCTGATTTTAATTTACATCCAAATAAAATTGAATTAACAACTTCAGTTTTCTTCAGTTGAAAATATTAAAAGCTTCATGCTTACATACTGTATCAATTATCACCTGCTTGTTTATGCAATTTTTTCCACGTCTTGTGCATTTCTCGAACTTTATGAGTCTCACACTTACTTGTAAACAGGGAGCATGATGGGTAGCGGTGCAGAAAGGTGAGGTGCAATTTCCAGGAGGTTGGCTCGCTCGTGGAGGGCCTCTTTCACCATCATGTACTGTTTCAGTGGAGAGAATAAGAGGATGAAGACAAACAAGATCAACAGATGAAAATATAAAAAAAAGAGGACGAAGGAGAACCTGTTCGTAGTCTAACTGCATGATGGCTTTCTGAAGATAACGGACTCCACCATGGATCAGCTTTGTACTGCGACTGCTAGTCCCTGAGGAGAAATCGCTCCTCTCCACAAGAGCAGTCTTGAGGTCTGGGGGAAAACAACCAAAGATAAATGAATATTGCTGCACAGTTTGTTTTTAAAATGTCTTCTGATTGTTTCAGGATGTTCAACAGTATGTGTGAGTTGTTCAACCACACATTTAAATGATAACTCGCACTTGCAATTCAGTACAATTGGCAACTAAACTGCCTAAGCTTTGATTAAAATTTGATTAAAATCTAATATTTTATAACTATGTTACAATACATCATTATCGGCCCATAAATCCATGTGGCATAAATTCTGTGTTTTTTCCAACAGTAGTATCTATCAGGCAGTAAAAACATGTACCAGTAATTGAATGGGTATGAAAAGAATTGAATAGCCTGAGAAAATTGCTCATCACTAGTGCTTTCTGAATGTCATCATTATCAGGTTTTAATGGGGACTACACATGTGCAAAAAGCATGTAAATTAATGCAAATAATGAACTGTGTTTCTCTCTTTAGCATGACAAGTGATTGAACTCTTCATATGGCTAAAAAATTAAACCTCTCTAAAGCGAATTGGCTAGTTTTTAATTTACAATTTGCTCTGAAATATTGATTTAGAAAAAAATAATATTCTACAACAAAAACATGAGATCAGTCTCGACGCAATTGCTATTTAGTTACTTCATTTAGTTTAAGACATAGGAAATTATCCAAACCTTATCAAATATTGGATAAAGTGTGTGTTTTTTTTTTCTTCACAGGACATCCGTAGCATTATTGTGACATGATTCTGCTGAAAAGTTGATAAGTTCACTTGCATCACCCTTCTATGCAGGCATGATTTAAGTGTGGAAAAAGAACATAAGTTGTATAAAGCTGTATAAACATCTAGAAATGATTTCCAAATTACTCTAGAACTGATATGTATATCTCATAGTTTAATTTACAGTGATAATAGCTGACTTACTGGAACTAAACCAGCCTGCATGCACTTTCCCTCCTTCAATCATAACTCAATAAGGACACTTATGGAGCTCAAAACCTGTTGCATTCCATGAGAAGTGGTGCACTTGAGGAAGAGCTTACTGCGTGTGACAGCGTCTAAGGCACATCCTACACCTGTGGCCCCTCCTCCAACAACCAGAACATCAAACTCTTCTGTGTTCTTCAGCGTTGAGAGCTGTGCCTGCCGGGGGGGAAGTTCATCTGCAAAGGGAACCCTGAGCTCAGCCTCTGCTGCAACGTGGGCTAAGCGAGCCTGAGTGTGACAGAGACACAAATGCAGTGAGCGTAACAACTTAAAGGTTCATCTGTATTTTCTAAATTGTAAAAAAACTATTGTTTCTACGTTAATTTTTGTTAAAAGTCTATGTTAAATTCTTTATTAAACAATAAAAATTTCAAAAAATGTAGCAACACTTTCCTTCGGGTTTTATGACACATGATAAGCACAATGCCAAGACATTCCCAGTGTAATGTGTTTATGCATTATTTTTGCATTTCAATCACATCATAAAATTGCATGTGATATAATGGGTAATTACATGCAATCATCTAAATACATTATGGATTTGGCGTGAATGTGTAATGAGAATACAGTTGACATACAGTTGTACACTTACTTATATATGCATTCAAGTATTTTACATTATTTATTCTATTATTTGACAAGTGTAATATAGCTGATTTTACAAACCTGTCATCAACACTTATTTTAAATATATGCATATACATATATATTAAACAGTTTGCTGATATTTATTATTTTATATTAATAAACAGAAACAATCATGATAATTATTTTCTTTATTTGATTTTTATTTTTTTTGGTCTTTCTTAAATAGTAACATTTGGGACATAAGAAACAAGGCCAAGCAAGACAAGTTATGCTATGAAAAGATTTATGAGGATATTAATACTACTTTCTACTACAACATGACAATGCTG
The DNA here is from genome assembly GCA_029783725.1 of Acanthurus tractus. NCBI lineage: Eukaryota > Metazoa > Chordata > Actinopteri > Acanthuriformes > Acanthuridae > Acanthurus > Acanthurus tractus. The sequence continues at coordinate 6,427,051 of JAQNCA010000021.1, forward strand.
CGTACTCAGAACTGTGTCACACATTATGATTAAGACTACAAAAAAAACTATGATGTGACACCACAGTCGACCACAGCCAAATAAGAGCTTTGATACTTTGAGTAATTTATTACAAAAAGTGGTAACACAATTTAGAGAAATAAAATTTTTAAATGTGCAACTTTAACTTAAATGCACACTATGTAATTTCTGCCACTAAAGGTCTTTTGTCATGTTTGTTGAAATTATTTTTGGTGCTAAAAGTGAGATTTTAAAGTGCTTATAATGCCTCATTTTCACCTTTGGTTTTTGAGCAAAGTGTTGCTTTAAAAAAAAAAATCAAAGTACAGCTTAGAAGGGTTCCTCTCTGCTGTAACATGCTGCTCAGCATTGAAAACCCACAAAAATAAAAAACACATTCCAGTTTTTTAACATCACTTATATCCACTGTTTGATTAGCAAAATAATTAATATAAAGAAATAATCACAACTACAAAAAAAGGCACAGCTCCCCTCTGATGTGAGGATGTGGACTTTTACTTCTAATGAAATATTTATTCATTTTTCTATTTAGCAGGTTCAAGCTAAATGATTGCATCAAGCTGCTTTGAAGCAAACGTGGCATTTGACTTGCAAATAGAAGCAGGCGTTTGTAATTTAGGTCTGCATCCGCAAACAAGACGATGATATAATCATTGTCTATTTTTGATGATGCATACAGACAAACGCCGCCACAGAATTAACAGCCAGTGTGCCCCCCATAATCAAGTTAAGACAGTGAGTGGCACAGCAAGGCCCATGCGAAGAGCCAATTGGCCGCTGTCTTCAAAACTTCACCAAGCCATATGCCCTTGCTAGAGGAGACAAGACGGACATTCATCTCATCAGCATTGCAATTACTGAGATTAGAGGCATGCATGATTACAAACTATTGTGAAAATAATTAGATTTCATCAGGGTCGGCTTCTTGCTTACCAATCCATGCTGAGGGGGCGACGGTGGGCAAGAGAAGACATTATCGCGCCAGGACACAAAACAAAGTTCACATTAGGTTGTACAGTCAAACAAAGTCGGGTATGTAGCTGTGAGGTATGCCTAAAATAGGCCTGCGTCAGGTCATCGGTCAGGAGAAACACAGCTGCCTGTCCATCTCAAATGAAGCCAGGCCACGTGGTTATTTAAGTGTTTATGGAGATGACCTGTAGCTGGGCTTCGAGGCTCAACGGTAAGACAGAAACTGGTCTCTTTCAAAGCCAGCAGTATGCTGTGTCACCAGTCATGAGGCAAGACACTAACTCTTGACCTCAGCTACCATTAAAACTTTGCCTATTGTCCTCTAAGCATCTGCATTTTCTTCATTCTTCAAATTTATAATGTTGTCCATCTACATTGTCAAGCAGCAAAACAAAATCACAGCAGGCTCTTCCAGGAAGAGAAAGTCTGAACAGTTTGGGGATTTAAGCATCATTATGGCTTGTAGATAAATACAAACCTTACAATATTACATACAACTTACCTCATCTAAAATCTGAAGTTATTATATGTACAAAATCAGTGCGCTATGTTTCGTTACATTACAACAAAGTTGTAAGAACCAGCTAGCTTTGCTCTGCTTCTGTAACAAAATCTACCTCCCAGAACCTCTCAATTGCAGTTAATTAAACTGTATCTAATTTGTTGATTCTGCAAGAAAGAGTGTATAAACAATATTTTTTTTTTTTACTGGTTACACCCCCTTTCTTGGCGGGCACCAGTAAACTCCAGCATTTAATGGGTGCCATGCGGATGGTTCCACTTGCTAAGCTAAGTTATTTTGCAATTTTCATATTAAGTAACAGATGTCAGAGTATCAATCTCCCCATCTAACTCCATGCAAACATATGAATTGATTTATGTCCCAACATCTGAAACTTTTGGTTTGAAATTTTCCCAATTAAACCTCATTATGTAACATGGTTCACTGAAACAGGAAAAGGAAGAAAAACAATTCCGAGTGGTTACTTTCAAAAGAGTTTTACAACAATGTAAGAACCTGCTACTGCAGAAAAATATTTTCAGTTCCAGCATGCCTGCATGGGAACTGATGCATTCTGCAAGGCAGCATAATCATCCAGTAAAAAATAGAAAACACACCTTGGACACCGAAGGGAGAACATTCCAAAATCTAGATAAGACATGCCCTGAAACGAGGTTTCCCCTTGCTTTTTGTTGAAGATTCTCAGGGCAAAAGAGTTATTATTCAAACATTTGTACTGCTTCTATACCTAAAACCCATATCTAGGTATTCAAAGCTTTACATTTATTTTACCTACCAGGGCAGAACACCATCTAAAACAGAATAAAAAGTCAGCCATTATGGCTTTAAGAATATAATAATGCCAAGATTAATAGTCCAAAATGTTCATCTTCAGTTAAATCCTGCAAAACTGTGCTCATGCAACAAGAAAAGAAAACATTGAACATTCGGTGAAAGGGCACAAACTGAGAGGTGAAAATCTTAATCAGCTTACCTGTGTCCTTCTGTATTCAATCAGCTGTGACAAGCCAAAAACTGTGGCGACTGCCCCGCCGCCTATAATCGCCGTCCGTTTCAAAACCTTCCTGAATGCCATGGTTGGCCCTGTGGAGACAGTAAGGTGCAATGAGGAAACAGAGCAGGGACACTCGGGTTAAAAAGCTCTGACATGACAGGTGATCATGTGAAGGAGGCATGCAAGCCCGAGAACAGGAGTAAGTACAGTGGGTGGGAGGTTCCAAAAAGCTGCAAGTCAGGCTGTAGGAAACATGAAAAAAGTTCATGTGGAGAAGGAGTGGAGAGGAGTGTTGTGTTTATGTCACCAGTTGCACAGAACAAGGAGAAACTTTCATTACTCAGACAAACACTTAGACATGGTTGACAATTTGATAATACATGACTTATTTTGTCCAAAGCTGCATCTTTGTTATTGTTTAATCTGTCACTTATCCTTTAGTTAAAGTTTGGTCAATAAAACATTGCAATAAATAAGAGCTGCCTTGTAAATTCCAAAGTTAAATTTTTAAATGTCTTGTCTGATAAACAAACCAAAAAAAACTCTAAATGTCATAAAATAGGACTTAATTTTGTCATTTTCAGTAAATTACTCATTACAAAACTACATATAATACTTCTGAGTTTGATTGTGAAATGATTTGTTCTTTAATTGTTGGTCAGATTTAAAGAAGTACTGACAACTTGTGATGGGACGATGTGATTATTTCTGACATTTAAAACACTACATGAGACAAATGGATTAGTAGCAGAAGATTATTGACAGATTGATCAATAATAAAAAATGATTGTTAGCCTCACCTTTTGCAAAATCGTTACGTCTGTGCAGCTATGCAGCAATGGCACATTTAATTCGCTAGGCTTATACTTTCACTTAAACTGGTCAGTGCAATACATGACAAGTTAAGCGACAAGAATTGAAACTAAAACTATATTTTACATTAAAAAAAACCCCTCAAGGCTAGATTTGCTCAATCAAAGACCCTTTCCTGTCTTTATTATGACAAAAAGGTGCATGCATTTGTACTTAAGCGTATCTGGTTATCCAAATACTTTTGGCCATATGGCATAAAATGGACCTATTTGAAACTTGGGCCAACTGATCATTTCTTTTGCTCACCAATCAATCACCAAATGTCTAAATTAATCATTTTGTTTTTTAAAAGTCAGAAAATAACCATAAGTTAATGCTCAAAAACCTCAAAACAGTCAGTTAACTATAACATAGAACAAAGAAAAAAAGAAAAAAGCGACAAATCTACACTTAAGAGGTGAAACTAGGAAACATTTGGTATTTTTGCTTTAAAAAATCACTTCAATTTATGAATAACGTCTCTTATTGCGAACATAATTTAACAACAGATTATTTTAGATCTTTTTATAACACAGATTTACTTACTGAAGTAGTTTCCTAGGTAGGGCATTGTAATAAAGGGCAGAAACGCTTACACAATCTGGCCAGGTTTTACAACACCACACAGCAAACAAACTCTGCAGCCTTATCATGTTGAAAATGGGCACTGTAATTAAGATGCAGTATATTTGCAGTTTATTATCAAGCAACTGCTGGGTTACTGTTTCCACATTTTCATAATGACCCTGAGCGCCATAATGAGCAGAACATGATACCAGCTCTGGCAGGGCGAGGGCCTCACTTCCCACCAGGGGCAGCCCAGAAAAGTATTTAGTACTTTGAATAAAGGTTCCCAGGGAGTGGCATACGCTGGAGCAGATTCTAATGCATTTTAATAAAACACAGCTACAGATGGCACAAATGTCAATAACTGTCAGTTTGTTATAACAAATGACCTATTATAAGTAGCACACCAGTGTGCAGCAGCCAATACTAGCAATAAAAAACAGCTTTTGACTAAATTATAAATTATAGCATTTCAGTTTTTACAAATTTTAAACTTCAAGAATAGAGAACAACACAGAAAGTATCATTTGCTTAAAAATGACCACCAAATAGAAAAAAAAAACTAATAAAAATGTACAGCAGGATTATGGAATGTCTTATCGTACTGCCTTATGTAAATTAGCCTCTTTAAGTACTTGTTGTAAAGACAGTATAACCAATTTTTCATGGAAACGAAACTACACTTTTTAATCTATAATGCTAACACTGCACATGTAAGATGTTAATGCCATGAGCTACGGCATAAAACTAAAAGCAATTACCGCCCTCACTGAGTTTAAATGCAACAGAGGGGTTTAATATCCTGTGATTGTCATAAAACCGCTACAAAGCAAGTGGTGACATCTGAGGCTAAATGATGAAGCTAACACCTAAGTGTCAAAAAATGCTGTTTCTCAAATGGTTCCTCACTTGAGGCTAGCAAAAAGAGAGTCAATTCAAATAGAGCTCCATATGGGAACACCCAACTTTTCAGCAAGAACAAACATGTTCACGGCATTTACAGCCTGGTACAAAAAATGGTTTGGATCTCTATGGCTCTATTTTATATATCTCTGAGGCAAATTCACTTGATCATGACAATCTTGATTGTTTTTTTAAAAAAAAACTCACTCATTTAAATTAGACTAAGACTATTAGACTTACAGGTATGTAAAGCTAAGGGCGTGGCAACTCTGAGTCACAGCAGCCACTGACTGTCTACCAAGGGTCACACAGCCATTTGTAGCAATGAGTGTTTCCCTCAGCTCCACTTTTTTCCCAACATGGTCACCTCTGGCTCCAAACCCCCAGCATGGCAGCAGCCGAAACGCCACACTCAAGGCTTGGGACGATGCTATGTCCAGTGTGTCCACTATATATTATGCAATCTGCATTTTAAGAGCTGTTCTATGCCAATAATACATTGAAAAGTGAACATGAAACTGTCATTACAAAATAATATATAAGCAGTATGAAAGATCCCATTCAGTCAGGGCTTAAAATCAAATCTTAATATGTTTCTGTTACTGACCAAAGTGTGTCTACAGACTTTTAGTTTGAACCAAACCTTAAAATGGTGCCAATCTGGTGTTGTGGTTCAGCACAAATGCACTGACCTAAAAAAAACCCCGTAAAATTAAACCTACTCTGTTGCATACCACAGACTGTCACACCTTCTCACAAGCTACTCATTACTGAACACTATGAGGGCCAAATATGATCATAATTCGCTCTGAGGATCCCTTTAGGCTGGAGCCTGTGGATGGGTGTAGTTTCACGTATTGAACCATCAAACTGTCAGAGCTGAAGCTGCGGTGCTTAGAAAGCAAGTCGCAAAACCAGATCATTTCTCTTCCTCATGATGATTCTTACATCAGCCAGCACACTCATTATGAGTCAGCAGGGGAAAGGGGCTTCCTGGCTGTAATGCAGGCTGGTTTAGGGCAAACACATGGTCCACTGACATTTTTCTTTTTTCGGATCTATGTATTTACAGAGGCTAACTGGAAATCCTGTTTGTAGGATTGAAAAAATCCCACACAGCAGCTTAGCTTCTAACGTTTTAACAGCAGGTGGTGGTATTATTGATTTATTAAGTCAGGTCGCTGTGTTGCTATATTGTTCCTTACACAATACAAGAGGAAGTCCCTGTTTTTTTAAGCCGACATGTGGATTAAAATGTCAGAGCAGTTTGAGAGAAACCCACAAGCTTCGTCTTAACAGTCACGAATAAGCTCCTCACGTTTCAAATGAGACGACTCATACACATCCACGGACACCGGCCACCGAGGTTGAAAAATTAACTATTTCTAAGGTTTCAGATCAAACAAACATATTAACAAAACAGAGCAATAAAAGAACAAACAAACAAAAAAAACCCCACACACATAACATGATATTTCCTCAGTTATAACAGAGGTTATTTCTTCGTTATCACGGAGTCACTAGCAAAAAGCTCGCAGATGTTCTGTTTTTTTGGCCCAATGCCAAAATATACATGGTTAAAAACCGGTAAGATAAATTTTAAAATGTCTGAGAGACACCCGGTGACACAACAGACGGTCCCACTTACAGGATTTCTTGTTTTGTGGCTGAATAACACTCGCTCGGGGCGATGTAGGGCGGCGGCAACCGAGGACATCGGTTGTTATCCAAACCGTAACCTGTGTTTGACAGCTACAACCAGGAAGCAGAGCGGTCGAGAGCGACGTCGCAGAGAGCCAATCGAAACGCAGTACTCGGCTAACATTGTCCAATAGCGTTCGAAAGGAGGCGGTGTCACGTTTTTGACGTCGGTACGGGTAAGATTGCACAACGCCCCGTCTTTCCCCCAGCCTCCTCCTCCTTGAGGATAATAATAAAGAGAGAGAAATGCCACCAGCTGTCGTTTTCTCTGTCTTTCAGCACAGGAGGCATGGATAAAAATGACGAGTCCTCAACCTATAAAAAGACTGACATTAATTACGTATCTTTTTTAGTATTCCTTAAACTAAAAATGTGTTTTGCGCTGCACGACGCCCCTTAATCTTTGTCAAACCCCAGATCAAAGAGCAGCTGTTAAACATTATACTAATTGTTAAAGTCTCCACTTTGAATCGTATTCCTCTTCACTGCCAAAAGACATCTGCTTTGTGCAGCAGCCTCATGATTGACTGAGATGCTAAAAATAAAATTCCTCACATATGATACAAACTGGAACAAGCATGCATAATAAGAGGCTTGCATAATTTCTGAATTATACACTTTCTGTTCCCACACCAGTCAATGGGCCATATTCACATACACATCCACATCCACATCCACACACACACACACACACCACCCCGCCCCTCAGTGGCTTGTGCGTAACAGGGTTTGGCACAAGGGTGCGCACCATGTAAACAAAAGCACATTGTCGGTTTCACAGGCAGCCAGTCTGCAGTCCAAGAGTGGGAGAAGTGGACAGTCACTTCCTTTGCTCTCCAGACAGCAAGTGGACTTTTGTGTTCGCGACTAGACAGATCCCGCAAGCAAAGCTACAACCAACATGGGATTACTGGTCTCTGTCCTCCTGCACTGGATGAAGGTCTGAGGTATTGCATATTCTGCTTTACTCCAGTTTTTTTGAAACTTCAAAGACTGCATGTCAGTGCAAAGCTTGCAAGTGATGCTCTGATGGTTTTGTGTTCCATACCAGGCAAGTCTAGCGGGCAACAATCCTCTGAAAAATAAGACAATAAAGGCTTTAAGGTAGGTACATGACCTTTTTAACTTCAATCTCAATCCCAGTGAAATAATATTTGCTCAACATACAACAAAAGACGATATTTAAACCTTATGTAGATTAGTTTTAAGGTTGCATCTGTAATTCAACAAGTGGAAATTTCTGACTTGAATTTTGTTTCCAAATGATTTTTTTTAAATAATATCAGGGAAAGTTAGAAACTAAGCCAATCAGAAGAAACGTTAATATAGATATTCGTACTCTCTCTTTTTTCTATTTTGGACTGACTGCATCACGCTCATGTTTGCAGGAACCATGCCGTGTGTCCAGACCCAGTGCGGCTCCTCTCCGCAGGGGGCCAGCCCGGCCTCTCAGAACGCCGGCGGAGAGCGCAGCTGCGACTTCCTCACACCGGAGTTTGTCAAGTTTAGCATGGACCTTACTAACAGTGAAATCTCAGCTACATCGTCGGGTCCCACTTTTGGACCTTTGTGTGACACTTATAGCTCCGGCTACGACGTCAAGCCCCCGTGTCTGTTCCAAATGCCTGTGCAGGGGGAGCTTCCGTGCGTAAAGGTGGAAGATGCGCATGGGTGCCCGCGGTATCAGCCGAATCAGCATCACCATCATCACCAGTCCGAGGAGCTGCTCTCCTCCCCGGGCTCCGTTTATTATTACCGGTCTTCGTCGCCGCACGCCCCCATCACGTCCAACTTTCAAACTCCAGCGGGGCACCTATGGGAGGACTCTGGTTCTCTGTACAGTTTTCGACAAGACTATTTGGCAGCAGCTCACAGGAAAAACACACTGTCCAGATTCTCTTTGTTTTCTCTCAAACACGCGCAGCAACAGAGCTTGTCCGCTTGCCAAATGAAATTTGACGGCACACTTCATGTGTCCATGAACCTGGACGCAGCTGCGGCGCACCAGCCGCTGGATAACCCCGGGGTTTTGGGCTCCACTGCCCTCGGAAAGCAGCACGGAATGGGATTTCCTCACCCTCTGCAGCTCGCCCACAGCCACCACTTTATGGACTACCAGACTTCTTCCGCTGCCAGCCGAGGTCCGCTGAGCATGGAGGGGCTGTGCGCGGTGTGCGGTGATAACGCAGCCTGCCAGCACTACGGAGTGCGCACTTGCGAGGGCTGCAAAGGTTTCTTCAAGGTTTGTTCTCCATGCAACTCATTGAACGCTGCTTGAAGATCTGCAGTTTCACGTCGGATATTTTGAGTCAGTCAATGCATGGTGCCATCTTTATTTTTTCTGGAATGTTTAAAATAATATAGATGCAGCGAGAGGCGGCATGTGAAATTGTCTTTCAAAATGAAAAAACAAACCCAATTCTTCAACAAAATATCAGACCTTCTACAATGGATGTATTAACTTTTATTTCTCTTCATATGCAGAGAAATACATGGCCACGCTGTCGCAAAACATGTACAACATTAATTCGAGTAATAACCCATAATGTATAAGTCCCATTGGGACTCCTGACTGGCCCCCTAAATTGGACATTATACTTCAGATGCACGTTTTGATCTCTTGACATGTGCGTGTTAGGGGCCAATGTCCTGTATGAAAATGGCCACCAGCGTGCCATGAATAAAAACCTTCCTTTTCTCCTCTCTGAAGGAGATTCCCGGGGGCTATTCTCCAAATTATGACTGACCACGACTCTATATTTACCCAGACTGCCCTGTCCGCCTGCTGAATGCCTTATTCTGCCTCAGAAGGCCCTCAGGAGCAAGAGTGCTTCTGTTAATTTTAAAACGATCATTTAAGGGGTTTTTACTTTGGTAAACTACCAAAAAGGGTTCTTTGTGTTGAACCATTTCCCAAATACTTTTAAAGATCTTTCCAGAAAAAGTTAACCAATGCCAGACTGGACCATCTTCCATGTTGCCAAAAATGAACCCACTGAGAACAGTTCTCAACCATGACATTGGTTGTACAGAGACCAGTATTGTGTTTGATGCTCTATTAATAAAACTGGCACCAAAAAACAGCATACAGTGATCAATAAATAAATGAATATAAATAAAGGTCTGTGTGTAGTTTTTTTGTTTGGTTTTAATGGTGCCATTTTAGCTTATTTGACAGTGGAGAAGTTTTCAGAGCACAGTAAACCATTTAAGATTACCGTGAAAACATGATCTCCGGTCTCTTTGCGTCAGAGGTCACAAATCTGGTGAGATGGGTTTGGAAGCTCAGGTGTGATACATCTTAACTTTTTTTCTTGAAACTATCTAAATATTTCTCTTCCTTCATGCAGCGCACAGTACAAAAAAATGCCAAATACGTGTGTTTGGCTGCCAAAAGCTGCCCTGTGGACAAACGCAGGAGGAACCGATGTCAATACTGTCGCTTCCAGAAGTGCCTTGCAGTAGGAATGGTCAAAGAAGGTAAACCAAAAAAACATGAAAGCCACCTTTTATACCTGATATCAGGAGTCAATCTGTGAAAAATCCCGTTCTACTGATTTCAAACTACAAGCTGAAAAGAGCCTGTGTGTTTCTCCTCCTTTGCAGTGGTGAGGACAGACAGTCTGAAAGGTCGAAGGGGTCGCTTGCCGTCTAAACCTAAAGCCGTTTCGGACTTATCCTCGCCTGTCAGCACCCTTCTGAGCGCCCTCATCAGGGCACATGTGGAATCGAACCCTCCCCCTTCTCTAATTGACTGCTTCAAAGTAAGAAATGTGGGCCTTGTTTCATTGTTTTAACATCAAGTGAGATGTAATGTGCAGAGAGGTGTACATTTCATACCATGTGTGAGGGGCCACATGGAAAAAGGAGCATACCAGAGCTGTAAATGATTTGCTTTTTTTTTTTTATCTTTTCTACGCTTGTGACCTTTTAATAGATCAAGGAGAGTCCAGAAAGCCCGCAGGCGGACGATGCTCAGCATGTGCTGCAGTTTTATGACCTTCTGACCAGATCGATGGAGGTGATTCGAGGTTGGGCACAGAAGATCCCAGGCTTCACCTCCCTGCCCAAACATGACCAAGACCTTCTCTTCTATTCTGCTTTCCTGGAACTCTTTGTTTTACGATTGTCATACAGGTAAAGAACACACTGATGGCCTCATCTTTAGACACTGTCCTAGCTTTTTGTCAGCCAATTTGGACTACGCAAAGCACATCAGAAGCCATGTCTTTGCATTTAAATGTTTATTGATGGATCTGCCAGTAAACACAACAAAACTCAGAAAGGTATTTGTTGTTCTTGCACATTCTGTAGAGGCCCCCAAAAGAACAAGGGGAATTTACTGAAGGACGACCGAACATTTTGTCATAGGGCCTCAGATTTGAAGCTATGCAGTTGTAAACATTTCTTTGCACCAATCTTCTGCATAAAAATGTAACTAGGCAGATTTATATCCATCTCCTACAAGCTGTCATACTGTTCCAGATCCAATCCAGAGGAAGGGAAGCTGATCTTCTGTGACGGCTCGGTGTGGCACCGGCTCCAGTGCCTGCGGGGCTTTGGGGAATGGATTGACAGCATAGTTGAATTCTCCACCAATCTGCAAAGGATGAACCTGGATATATCCACCTTCTCCTGCATATGCACCCTCGCACTGGTCACAGGTGAGCAATCAAAAACACTTACAGAAAAAAAAATGATTGGTGTTGCATTTAAGTGCTGTGGTCTTAATTTTTTTTGAGGATTCAGAAATTATAATTTTCACACATTTACAGAATTACAAAAAAAACACCTTAAACAAAAGTAACTTAAATTTACATATTTGCAGCTTCATGTTGCAATTGAACTACGCAGAGAGATGCAATTTTGAGGAGAAAACCCTTTTCTTGTAACTCTTTTGTATTCCATGGGAGCCTACGTGAAAAAACTGGGTAGCTGAAATTATTTGAAAATAGTAGTCACCCAACACTTAAAGACAGGCTAGATATTTTAGGCTCTTTGGCCTGGTATAAAAGTCTGATTTAAGTGGGAGCCTACAGTGAAGGCAGCATTAGTTTTATGACACATCAACAGTACAAGTCACTGTTTCACCAAAATGCTTAGTCAAAGACAATTAGGCTAAATTTGTCAGCATTTATATTTTATATTAATTACATTACATTACATTAAAACATGTGTCTATGACCCACAGAACGACATGGACTGAAAGAGCCAAAGAAGGTGGAGGAGCTGCAGAACAACATCCTCAAGTGCTTGAA
>JAQNCA010000021.1:6439053-6449781 GCA_029783725.1 Acanthurus tractus
CACACATTTACAGAATTACAAAAAACACCTCAAACAAAAGTAACTTAAATTTACATATTTGCAGCTTCATGTTGCAATTGAACTATGCAGAGAGATGCAATTTTGAGGAGAAAACCCTTTTCTTGTAACTCTTTTGTATTCCATGGGGGCCTACGTGAAAAAACTGGGTAGCTGAAATTATTTGAAAATAGCAGTCACCCAACACTCACAGACAGGCTAGATATTTTAGGCTCTTTGGCCTAGTATAAAAGTCTGATTTAAGTGGGAGCCTACAGTGAAGGCAGCATTAGTTTTATGTCACATCAACAGTACTGTTTCACCAAAATACTTAGTCAAAGACAATTAGGCTAAATTTGTCAACATTTATATTTTATATTATTTACATCACATTACATTAAAATATGTGTCTGTGACCCACAGAACGACATGGACTGAAAGAGCCAAAGAAGGTGGAGGAGCTGCAGAACAACATCCTCAAGTGCTTGAAGGAAGGCGACGGAGGCTCCAACTGCTGCTCCAACCATTTTTCCAGACTTTTAGAGAAACTCCGTGAACTGCGCACTCTGTGCATCCAAGGCCTGCAGAGGATTTTCTATCTGAAGCTGGAGGACTTGGTGCCGCCGCCTGCAATAATAGATAAGTTATTCCTGGACACGTTGCCATTTTAGAGACGTAAGAGAAAAGCCCCCATATGGCTCTGGTAAATTTCCTCTGCGTTAATCCCAAAAGTCACTCCTGACAGTTTGACAGATGTGCACAGAATAAAAACATTTTTTAAAATCTTAATCTGTTAATTTTTCCTCAAAACAAAACCAATTTATTTTTAAGAGTTGTAGCCTAATTTTTTTCTCACTATCAAGATTTCCCTTGCAAAAATTTTAACTACCTGGCAGAATATGCCAGACTCAAAAGGAAAAGTTTTGTTGCTGTCTGAAGGTGAAAGTACTTTATAATCTTTCTTTATCTTATTTTTTTTAACTGTTTGGCTTGTAAATCCCATTTTAGGCTACATTTTTCTGCTCCTCAGCTTGTATGGGGACATTTTTGATACCAGTTTGCCCCAACATGTTAAGTTTTTTCATACCATGAGATATGTTAGTGATTAATATAATAATATTCAGTAGTCTGTTGTGTTCTCAAAGTTAACGTCGTTGTCCATGTTTTAATAAATAAATGAGCAACACAGCTGCTGGACTTGGATTCATTTAAGTGTTTTTTTATGTGGTGCAAGTTGCAAGGATCAGAAAATGAGAGGCTCTTATATGCTAGATTTATGGATGTTTTCAGTTTTTTAGAGTGCACAGCTTTATTATTTATATTATTATATTATTTTATATATATCAATTGATTTATCTGATTTTTGTGAAAAAAAATCTTAGATAGTTCTTTAGGAGACGTTGTGGTGACTAAAAAATGCTGTTAATTTCTGTATCCAACCTTAAATTTTTTTTACTTTAGTTAAACATTTTCTGAAGGATTTATTTTTTCCTGATATAAAAAAAGCCCATTTCAAGTAATTATTTAACAGCCAAATTTAATATTTTTCAACTTAACATGCAGGTATACACCTTTTACAGAACACCCCCGCTGCAGTCTTGTGTTTTAAAAAAGATATAACAATGTCCTTTAAAATTGATACATTTCTGTTTATGGGAAATGTTCAGAGGTTTTAAGTAATTGATTTCCTTTATTCTTTTCTCTGTTCAGGGTTCTATATAATTGGCATTGGCATCATTATTTAATTTAGGATACACTTCTACCTGATCAAACACCAAGATTCCTTAGTTAGTCATTTGTTTCTTTTTAACAGGAAATTGTCCTAATCCTTTAGTATTTATAGTAAGTCTCATTTCAATTATGATCTTATTTTCAAGGGAGAGTTGATTAAATTTTGTAAAAAATATAACAAATTACATAAAAATTGCAGTAGGCGTTGATACAAATGATGCGGCATATTAGTAAATAACTGGCTGGTTTTGCATAAAAACCTGCATATATGTTTTAAAGGTTACATGAAGTTTTCTTTTTCTAAAATTCACAAGAACAAGAAACTAAAAAAACTTTTCATAATGTCATTATTTTAACACCAAATGACACAAGAAAGGCGAAATTTCTAAAGTAATTAACATTTTCTTCTACAAGAATGACCATCAACTACATATTTGCATACGTGAATGCATGTTTGTGTCAAGGTCAAAGGTCAAGGTAGCCCTCAATATGCTACAGAGGTTCCTAAGCAAAGCAGAACAGCTGGCAGATTGCATTCATCATTGTGCAAGACATGACGCTGGGAGTTAAAAGTGTGTGTTTGTGTGCTTGTGTGTATATGTGTGTTTAATGGCCGCTGGCTGCCTGACATTTCTGCAGCCCTTTGGTTAGAGCTGGCATTAAAGAAGTCAGTTTCTGCTGCTGTGAGTTAAGATAAAAGCCTCAAATTCAGCAAACAGAAGAAATATGTGAGCATAGAGCTGCTGATCACAGCCGCAAATAAATCTAAGACCACCTGTTACTCATCATTGGGCAGAAAAAGCATGTTAGCATGGTTAGAATTAAAACCGATATCCATTACTTTTGTCTTTTTGACAATAAAAGACCACCGTGAACAAGCAAATCTTTAAAACATGAGTCAAATATGTGTTAACTCATGATCAGATCACCCAAGAGAAATTAAATCATCTAAATCATCCCAACAGATTTTTACTCAGCCTATTCTGCTACAAAGCGACATGTTTTCTTCTTCTATCTGGCAGAGAGAATTGATTTTATGGTTTTAAAAAGGTCTTTAATGAAAAAAAAGTAGGATGATGTTCCAAAGGAGGTTTAATAGGCCTGCAGATCAATAGTGGAGGCTCAAAGCTCCGGCGTGGAGGGTGGAGATAGAAATGAATCGATGGCAGTATTGGAAAAAAGTCCAATTTATTCTGATGATGATGGTGATTGACAGAGAAGCAGAGAGTTTACTACACAATCAGATATCTCACAGTGGGATTACAGTGCTAGTAGCCCCAAAAGAAGTTGTATGGATGTTAAATGATTCAATAAAGTCAGTAAGGTTACCACTGTGTGCTGGACTCAAGCGTAACTCTAGGAGGATATAAGGTCCTCAAATCATTTGAAGTTATATAACCAATTACATAAAATAGATAAGACATTTAATAGAGTATACAGTATTTCCTCAAGAACTGTACTTAAGTGAAATATAAAGGGATTTTTACTTCAAATTTTCTGATTTTCTGCAACCTTATATATTTATAAACTACAAATTATAACAAACAAAAATAGAGAGTCATTAAACATATAGTCGTAATAATATAGGAGTTGTAATAGGCAGTTTTTTAACAACCCATGGACCTACACTTTTCTGGTCAAAAAGCATTTGGGCTTTGCAACTGTCTTTCAATGGACGGGTGGATTTATGATGAAAAATCCACAATATTTTAGACCATAATGCTCAAACTTTCCTGTTTCAAATTCTAGTCTAAAAATAGTTTTCCAGGTTAGGTGTGGAAGAGCCTGACTGACCTGCACAGAGCCTCGACCTCTCAGCTACCATCCAACACCTTTGGGATGAACTGGAACACCAGCTGTGGGCCAGACTTTATCATCGGACATCAGAGTGGGATCTAACTGAGACCAGAGGAAGGGAGGCTGTCACAGCAGCAGATTAAAGCCCATGGTTTTGGAGGATTCAGCAAACATGTCTTGGTGTAAGACTTGGGTGCTTGCATAGTTCTGGCCATGTAGTGCATGTTAGGTCATTACATTAATGTACAACAAGCAAAGACAGATCCTCGTTATTAGTCTTTTACAGGAATATTAGGAATATCATATTGACATCTTAGAAAATGAACTGCTCCTAAAAAAAGATGCACCACAAGAAAGCAGAGCTGGGAGCTAAAATTGGGCTCCTAATTAGATGTACTAGGACAAGGATAATAAAAAATACCAAGACCTCTTAACCTCTCTTTGCATCCTATTTATTGTCTTCATCAACAACTAACCTTGCACCTGAAACAGGTTGTTTTCCTGGTGTATCCTGAAGCCTCCGGGCCCCTCAGGCTGGTCGGGGCCATACAGGAGCATCAAGTATTTTATCTCGAGAGCGCGATTTGTGGGATTTTTCTGAGCATCTGACCGCTGACTTTGATCTCTGCATCCATCCAGCTTCAATACAGCTTAACCCTTATCACCAGCAGCCCAGAGACCTCGAGCATCAAGACGGATTTATAGGCAGGGACACCCGGTTACTTTTAACATGTAATCCATTACAGATTATTACAGATTACTGGTCAGATGCTTCAGTAGCTGTTCAAATTATAAATAAAATGAGCACTGAACATGTGATTGATCTATTCCTAGAAATATTATACAATTATTCTCTAAAATAGATGCAATCAAACTTGCTCTTAGACAATAAATAACAATCAGTTGTTATATTAAATGAGTAAAAGGGAATTTACCTGTGTTTGCAGCATAAATGCAAGATCCACATGCATTAATCTGAATTTAAGACACATAGTGGGACTCACAGAAAACACTTAATAATGGCTTTTGAATTATAAATCTAAAGTCTAATAAAATAAAAAAGTAAACCCAAATTTTTGATACCAAAGCTTTGTTGTTTATCCTCCATGTGGCTGCACTTTATGATTGTTTTCCATTATTTTGACACTCATTCAAAATCTTTTAGAGCAGTTTATTGCTTTAACACCACCAGTGCATTAATATGGCTGTTTATAAACAGGATAAAGTTAACTCTTTGTCTTAGAGCTTCATTTGTTTATGAAAACAATTGGTGGAATTTGTATTAAAACAGATTAGTGTTATGTAATTAAGGGTCCACTTAGCAACACTTTCTCTAAATCTTCCTGTCATCGAAACAACAGACAATAATTGGAAGGGATTTGAATTCCTTCTTTCTGAGGCTATAAGTCCTTCAGGGAGTCTCTGGTTTACAGCTGAAATTAGCATTCTTCACTAACAGCTAACAGACTTCTGAACACTTGAATCAGTGAGTTGGATTATTTCAACCCTGAGACAAAGAACAGAGGAACCCGAGCGAAAAAATCCCACTTCAGTTTTAAACCCCAAACAAGAGTTAATTTAATAACAGGATCTTGGTATTAAAGGGACAGCAGATCAATCCACAAACAAACTCATTTAAACAGTTTCAGTGTTTACCTGTAGTTTTAAGGATTAAAAAAAGATTCGCTTATCTAGATTAGAAAAGTATAAACTGGATCTTATCTAAGTAAAATGAGGCAAAAAATTCTGAAACAGTCATCATAAACCATATTAGTTGTAAATATTGTGTGAGAGACATTAAATTTGTGTTTTTTTTTAAAAGACAAAACATTTGGATGGCTACTTGGTTTCTTGGTTTCTTCTCAGGGGACATCTGAGCTTGTTGGGAGTCAGGTTTTCTTTCTGGACAGTTGACGCATATAATTATTCCAAGTTTTTGCAAAAAAAAAAACAACCTAAGAAAGTAGAACATTTTATTGTCATGAGAAGGTTATTTCAGCTGCTTTCTTTAAAATCCTGTTTGTTTTTGGGTAATTTCCTTCAGAAATACCATTTGAGGAAGTATCGCCTGACATTTAACTGCAATGAGCTAAACTGAAGATTGTACACTTTTTCTTCACATTAATCTTGTTAAATTTGCCATGAATGTGTCCATCCTGCAGAAACCTGCTTCAATCTAACATTGGGACTGTGAGGGTGACCGTGTGTCCAGCAGCCAATTTGCACTTCTTCATTATAATTAATTTTGTCAGCCTCAGTTTATTCTGGAAGAACGGCGCCCTCTTCTTGTATATTACTGCAACAGATTTAATACAGACTCCTCTTACAATGGGAAATGCATCCAGCTTCAAATATCTAAAATCCTCAAGACTGATGGTAAGTTGTAAATGTGACCATTGAAGACATTCATTTCTGAGTTATGTAAAAAAATCACAATAAAACAAGTAATTTACTACAAGTAGATTTTCTTTCAAAGATCATTTTCTTTCTTTGGCATTTCAACCTGCAAAACTATGCCCATGTCTCAGTGTGTTTTTGTTGCAGTGCTGCTTGTTAAATAAATGAGTTGATTTTCTTAACTCATGTGAATTTAAGGAAGAAGAAAATATTTGAAAAGTAAGGTAAACAAGGAAGAAATAGTTTACAGTCTCGTGGCTGAGGAAGATGTTAAAGAAAAGTCTCTGCACCTTAGTGGGGAGGAGGACAAAACACGATACTTGAAAAAGATCTCTATTATTCCTCTATCGCAAAATATCTCTCCTTTTCAAAAACATGCTTAAGGGAGTGTTTGAAGAGGAAGAAGCGGCTCAGGGGATGAAGCTATAGGCTCCTGAGGACTCCAGGGTTTGTTTGAGGATTATGAGGACGTTTACATTCAGAGTCAGAGGCCTGGTGTGATGAGCTCCAGCCTCTGACGGCTCCTGGATCGGCTCTGCATTCCTGTAAAGGGTGATGGACAGGTGGGATTCACAAACAACGAGACATGGAAAACATTTGTGAGGTGAGAAGTGATTTTGACAGACAGGAAAAGGAAGTTTTCTGAAACAAACCAATCTTTTACTTTTATAATATTGTCATAACAGCATCATATAATCTGTATTATCTACAGTTTCACTCATGATGCTGGTATAATTTTAAAATTCAACATTCAAGAGGAAAAGTTTCACACATTTAAGCTCAGAAGCATCAACATATATCCATATAAACAGGACCAGACCTCTCAGTGTAGTTTAGGGAAATTCTTAAAAAAAAGGCAAAATGAAGGGAGAAAATAAATAAAACTGGGATATATTTTCACCTGCAAAACAGCATTGAGAACAAACTGTGTTGGAGTGAATCAGTTTTGTTCTAGGCGGTGCCTCAAAAGGGGAAATATATCATATGTAACTAGGGAAATCCACAAAAGGAAACAAAACTGTGCACTGTTTCTACAAAATGACAGCAGGGCCCCTCAGAAAGAAAACGGATGTAACTTAGAGAATATTTCCTCTTCCACATAATGTAAACTGTATACATTAGAATGGGAAGGCTGTTAAGACACAAAATTAAAATGACAATAACTCCATCTAGTGGCTTAAAGCTACATTGCCATTCGTGAGCCACAATAAGGACATCACTGTAGAATAGCATGAAACTTTTAAATGAAGGTTGCATTGATATAAGAACAAAAAAAGGTTATATTATGTAACTTCGGAAAGGCTCTCATAATTAGTTAGACTAATGCTTTACTTTTATTACTTCTATTTTGTACTAAGTTATTGTATGTTTTGATTTTAAAATTTTGATCTTAAAAAGTAACTTCAGTTTTCATATAAGAGCATTTTTGGTGCTATATAAGTTTCTCTATATAAAATGCTCAAGTCAACAACAAGTATCTTGAAACCGAACTTAAGTTCACTTAAGCACCTTCCAGCACTGCAAATGATCTTTACAGAGGTGTAAAGACAGCTGTTACGTTTGCTTTTACTCTGAAAAAGCCAAACAGGAAGCCATAAATTACTCTAGAAAAAAAAGGGTTTAAAAAAACAAATATGGAGCTGTAAATGGCTCCTCCCCTCCCCCTCCCCCTGTAGTAGCTATAAAACTGTGGGGGTGTCACACACCAACAGCACTTTACTCACAGAGATCTCATTATAGATGCACTGTGAGTGACTGCAAGTTTGATCTGCTTCTTCTTTTCCAAAAAGGATAACCAAAACAGCACCATGGTGAGTACGAAGTCATTATTAGTATGTTTAATACTGTCTCTTTGCTAATATCCAAAAACAGCAACCCCTACAATGTTTTATGAGCCACTATCGGTGAGAACTTCGAGTCAAATCTAAAGTTTAACTCAGAAAAATCTTAGTTAAACTTCATCTTGTTGCATTTCTGTTCTTCCAAATGCTATTTCAAACTGGAGCTCTTTTTATACCTCTGTGGTCTCTCATTTATTTGTTTGAAATGATTAAAAGCATGAAGCCAATCAGTGGAAACATGCTCGCAGGCATGTGGCTGCAGCTCCAGTAAAGGTTAACTGTTTCCATATGGGTGCTGGAGGGCTGCCTGTCAGGAGGGCGTGCTTCTCTGCCTGGCTGCTTGTGGGAATGCTGATGTGGCTTCCAAGCAGCAGCTGCACACTGCCATCCCGATAAGCAGCTGGATTCCTGTAGTGTTAGACCTGAACTGCCACTTTTGTGTCTTTTGGATCCATTAACTTTAAGGAAATACATCAAAAAAATCTCCACTGTAGGCAACCAACAGGCCTTTTTTTTAAGTCCATAACAAGGCAAGGCACATGATGATAAACCCTCTCAGCCTTGGATCAACATTTTTACGAGCTTAAATGAGAGGTAATGAGTCTTAAGTTCATTCTCCAGAGTTCAGGACTTGGACTTTTGCCTCTTGACTTTGAGCCTTTTCGTAACAAGGGCGCAAACAGTGACTGTGTTGTAATGTTTGCAGGTCATTTTGGAAAGACAGGAATGCGTGAAAAACCGCTTGTTGAGATGTTAAACTGTAGAAAAGTCTGTTTCCTCAAATGATTTTTGAGCTGTTGACTCTTCCTGTTGGGTCATTTGGTGCACAGCATGAAAGAGGAAGAGGTGCAAAGAGTTTTCACACCTTCAGAGTTGCTAATCCCTTATAAAAACTACTGTTAGTGTGGAGCTTATTTGCATCTTGTGTTCCCAATTTGATTTATTCACACTAAATTTATGATATAACAGTTGGGGGCTGACCAGTTGGTTCCACTGCGAAACATTAAGTGCGGAAAAATAAAGTAGAGCCTGAAAATCGTCCACAATTTGGAAAAGAGCAAACTGAAATGTTTTTCCTATTTATCTGTATCCTGGTACACAACAGTTTTACAGTACAATGCTCCACTGTGTCGTTGAGATTCCAACGTAAGCTGTGACGTAGTTTTAGGACAAGATACAGGAAGCAGATAAAGACTCAGTTAACTACTTGTGCCTGGAAGGGTGCATTTGAAAGTCTCTGTCTTAACCATGAACGGATGTGGTGTGTTGCAATATCACTAAGCAAACAGGGCACTACTTCCACTTTTCACTTATCCAGCATCAAATGTTAAAGCTGTTTGCCTCACAAAACATAAGAAATTCAAAGTCCATACAAAATTAATAACACTTTTGTGATTACTTTGTCATCCCACTGTACTTTGTTTAAGTTAACATTTCTTAGTAAAGGGGAACTCTACAATCTAATGCAGGTATTTAATAAGCTGTAGTCTGGTGCTCTAAACAGGTTAGTGGGTTAGTTTAGCTTTATGTCTGGGTCAAATGATTGAAGCTTCACTGAAAATAGCTGACAGCTGAGCTGGCTGCCATCACCATACTTGGCATCTCCCGTGTCACTGTAACTCCTCCTTCACCCTTATCGCAAGCTTTTTAGTGGGGGAAGGAGGTCAAGGGGTCAAAATTCAAAACAAGTCAAGAAGCCCACAGTTAAAAAAAGCTTTTTGAGTCAAGTTTTTTTCCATTATTAATGCCTAAAGTTGTTAAGCTTATTTAACCGTCATCATTGTGGTTATTTGTACCTCAGCCACTTCCAGGTTAGTAGCAGCAGAAGTCTGTCATTTCAACCATTTAAACATGACTTTGAGCTTTATAATTTAAACAGTTATCAATCATCTTTAGGTAGCCATTTGAAATGTTAAAATACTTACCATCCATCTGTTAATTTTAGCTTTATTTCAGCTATTCATACATTACTTTTAGCACACTGTTGCATTAATTTACTCTTTCCACATTACCCACTCAAGGCTCAGGATGATGATCACCTAAAGTGGTTAAAATATTGTATTGAATGCATTATTTTGCCTGTTTTGTCTCAAGGGAATTACTAATAAAAATCAAAATTTTCTTATAAGTACTTCTCTAATCTTAGAGTAAAAACATGCCCCGTGATCAGACTGAACCTTCTGAGGGAGGCCATGCTCTGCATTGTTGGGTTTGTTTATGCTGCTAAAGAGCTCTCACTGGAAAAACATGACAATCCGCCCTGTCAAGATGTTTTAAGGGTCAGTTTCAGACTCCAAGAGGGACTGACTTCACAGGAATTTCACAACAACTCGAATATTTCACTGGCTCATGTGTTCCCAGTGGGGATGAGGTCAGAGGTCGCAGTCAGCTGCAGTCGCTTTTAACACTAAGTCACCTTGCAAACATGAAGCTATCTATCATATCTAAATATAACAGGGTTTGCTTTACCTAAAGTTTGTCTTGGCTGCTATGAGGTGAGACGCAGACAGAGGTGAGATGATATTTTGACAGCAATACTTGGCGTTTTTGTGTTCTCATATTACCAAGGACAGCTGGCCTTTGGTTGACAGATTAACTGGTACAACAGTGTAAACATGCAGCAGGGTGAAAAAACAAAAGGAATCAACTTGATTCGTGCATTTTTATCACAGGTAACTAATTCATGAATTATGCTTATGTTATCCTCCAAGGTGATGCTTGTATGCAGAAAAAAAGAGAAGTATTTGCTATAAATGATCTGAACGTGAGAGGTTAGGGTTTGCATTCTGCTTTCTGTCCCAACACTTGTATTTCTGTCACTTTTATCTCCTCCTCGAAGGCTAAACAAGATAGACAACGTTGCACCTTAAACTCCCTCAGGCCATAATTCCCTTCCAAATGATGAGACCAAACTTGTTTTTGTGCTCAGCAAGCCAGCACTCATTGCCTCCGTTTTCCACCCCCC
>JAQNCA010000021.1:6449881-6459994 GCA_029783725.1 Acanthurus tractus
TCCCTTCCAAATGATGAGACCAAACTTGTTTTTGTGCTCAGCAAGCCAGCACTCATTGCCTCCGTTTTCCACCCCCCCCATCTTTACAAGAAGCTAGAAATACTTCAGCAGGGTGTGGAGGCACTTTGTCCCCTATCAACAATCTGAGAACAGTGTGTTAAATGCCACTGTTTGCTTTTAAGATCCCTACCTGCTGATTTGATGTGTCACATCCTACTCACAAGGATAACTGATAAGTAAACAGTTTTTGCAGACTTTGCATATTTAGACATGCAAAGTTAAACAAACAGAAGACAGGTCTTGTGTGTAAATTACACTGGAAAAGCACAAAAGCGGTTGAAAAGTCAATATGTGTAACTGTCATTTTCTGTCAGTGATTATTTTGACGGTTTGCCAGTGGTGGGCATCAAAACTATAACAATTAAGGTATTGAATCATTCTGATAATATTTTTTTTCCCCCCGTCCGCAGCGCGAGTGTATCTCCGTCCATGTTGGCCAGGCTGGAGTCCAGATGGGCAATGCCTGCTGGGAGTTGTACTGCCTGGAGCACGGCATCCAGCCTGATGGCCACATGCCCAGCGAGAAGTCCTCTGGAGGCTTTGACGACTCCTTCACCACCTTCTTCAGTGAGACCGGCACTGGGAAATATGTCCCCAGAGCCATCTTAGTGGACCTGGAGCCCACTGTGATCGGTAAGTTTTAGAGGTAACAGCAACCTCATTGTAAGCTAGTGTACAGGAGCTAAAGCAATCTCAATTTGTCTGTGTTAACATAGTTTTAACTCAACTCTTCTCTCTCTTTAGATGAGGTTCGTACAGGCACGTACCGCCAGCTTTTCCACCCTGAGCAGCTGATCTCAGGGAAGGAGGATGCCGCCAACAACTACGCCCGTGGTCACTACACTGTAGGAAAGGAGCACATTGACTCTGTACTGGACAGGATCCGCAAACTGGTAAGAAGGACTGAAAAGAACGTCACAACATCCAGAAGAAGTCATTAGTCATGCAGTCTGAAGATGAGCTGTTGTTTAGGAGTACCTATGATTTGTTGCTTTTCGTTGCTTTGGAAAATTTTATTGATATTACTCATATAACCGTAATAAAAAGTATGGTTTTCACTCTGTTCATAGTATTTACATGCCTACCTCTCTCTTTCAGGCTGACCAGTGCACAGGCCTGCAAGGTTTCCTGGTCTTCCACTCCTTCGGAGGAGGAACCGGCTCTGGTTTTACCTCTCTGCTGATGGAGCGCCTCTCAGTAGACTTTGGAAAGAAATCCAAGCTGGAGTTTGCCATCTATCCAGCTCCTCAGGTGTCTACAGCTGTGGTGGAGCCATATAACTCCATCTTGACCACCCACACCACCCTGGAGCACTCTGACTGTGCCTTCATGGTGGACAATGAGGCCATCTACGACATCTGCCGCAGGAACCTGGACATCGAGCGTCCCTCCTACACCAACCTGAATCGCCTCATCAGCCAGATCGTCTCATCCATCACTGCCTCTTTGCGCTTTGACGGCGCCTTGAACGTGGATCTGACAGAGTTCCAGACCAACCTGGTGCCATACCCACGTATCCACTTCCCTCTGGCCACATATGCCCCAGTGATCTCAGCAGAGAAGGCCTACCATGAGCAGCTCACTGTGAGTGAAATCACCAACTCCTGCTTTGAGCCAGCCAACCAGATGGTCAAATGTGACCCTCGTCATGGCAAGTACATGGCCTGCTGCCTGCTGTACCGAGGTGACGTTGTGCCCAAAGAAGTCAATGTGGCCATCAGCAACATCAAAACCAAGCGCTCCATCCAGTTTGTGGATTGGTGTCCCACCGGATTCAAGGTTGGCATCAACTACCAGCCTCCCACTGTGGTTCCTGGAGGAGACCTGGCCAAGGTGCAGAGAGCCGTGTGCATGCTGAGCAACACCACCGCCATCGCTGAGGCCTGGGCTCGACTGGACCACAAGTTTGACCTGATGTACGCCAAGAGAGCCTTCGTCCACTGGTATGTGGGAGAGGGGATGGAGGAAGGAGAGTTTTCAGAGGCCAGAGAGGACATGGCTGCTCTGGAGAAGGATTATGAAGAGGTTGGCATCGACTCATTTGAGGAGGATGAAGAGGGGGAGGAGTATTAAAAACAGTTAAATCTCTATTAAAGAAACGGTAAAGTTCTCGCAGACTGTAACATCACAAGATTCAAAAGCTTCTTTAGAGGTAATATGAGTGTTAATGTTCAGTTTAAACCCTGATATGTCATCCATTAATAAACACTAATGTTACAGCTGAACAGCTTTTGGTCCAAGCTCAATCCGATGGTGTTTAGTATGTTGAAAAAAGACTCTCTAATAAGAGAGGATGTATCTTTACCTTCTTTTTAAATAAAGCTGTTTACACATACCTCTCTCGAGTAAATTGTTTTTGCTAAAATCTTGACCTCCGAGCAATAACGGTTAAAAGCTGGAAAGCATGACAGTTCATCAAAAGTGAGGCCAAAACTCTTCAAAAGTTTTGGAATGCATAACTATGGTAATCATAAGGCATATTTGGCAGTTTTTTGTAGTTCAATTGCCTGCTGTAACAATGAAACATCCTAATACTCCTTGTCACCTGTGGTGAAACTCACCAAACTTCTTTAAAAAAATCTATCAATTTTGTGAACTGTTAACCTTATAAAATTATTAACCTTTCTTTGTGATGATTTCTAAATTATTTTGCCCCTTTTTAAATTCAACAAATGTTATTTCTGTATTTGGGGCACATGTGTTCATCTCATTTGGTCTCTACAAAAAGAGAAATGGATATTTTTATTTTGTTATGGATCACCAAAATAAAATTTAATCACAAGAGCGTGTAAACACATTTATTCAGTTATAAACAGGCTCTGTTTTCAGGGCCTTTAAACTGCTTTTCTTCTCCATGCATGGAGGGGGTAGTCAGCTTACTTTTTTTTCCCCGTTGGTCAGTAATCATCTCTTTTGTCTCTGATGGTTAAGATTGTTTTATACAAGAAGAGCGGGGCAAATTGTAACCTGAAAAAGTAACTAAAGCCTTAAGATACAAATGCATTAAAGTAAAAGTACAATATCTGCCAAAAATTTGGTTAGTAAGAGTATAAAGTCACACAGAGAAATACTTGAGTAAATACATTTAATTACAATCCACCTCTGGCTGTTGGGGTTTCTCATCTGTAAAAAAAGCATCAGACTTTTGTTCATATGTTTGTTTAAAAAAACACCATGTAAAAGTAATTCCTGTTGCCAGGTAAACATAGTAAATCTATATCCTAAATACTGACATTAATACTTCACTCCCTAAGAACTGAACTTAAGTACAGTACATAAGTAAATGAACTTAAACACTTCCCACCACTGGAAATAAAGTTTATGCTGTAAACATGTGAGCTTTTACTCTGAAAAAGCTAAACAGGAAGTCTTATCTTTCTGGAGAAAAAAATTAAAGCTGTCAGTGACCCCAAACCTAACATACAATCACACACACCCACACCCACCCTCAGGAGCACGAAAAGTTTGTGAGTCACACACTGAGAAGACCTCACTTGCAGAGATCTAATTATAGGTGGACTGTGAGAGTCAGCAAGTTTGAACTTCTTCTTCTCCAAAAAGGAAAAACCAAAATAATGCAATGGTGAGTCAACATCATCTAATTACTATTATTCTTTTATATATGTCCAAAGAAAGCTGAATTTGCAGTGTTAAATGTGCAACTGATGAGAATTAAGAGTAATCAAACATTTTAAGACTCAAGTAGCATCAACATAATTTCCTCTCAAAAGCTGAAACAACCTTAGCGGAGCTTTCAGTTGAATTATTTTCCTTGAAATGACTTAGACTTTGCTACAGCACATAATGCTCATTCATTGGTGGTTTTATAGCAGAAATGTGGAGCTCGGCAGACAGGGAGGCATTTAAAATGGGACTCTCAGGAGAATCTGGAGGAATGGCAGGAAGCTACATTTACAAAGAGTGACACTGTAAAAAGTAAGTTAAAGGAAAGTAGAGTAAGGCAACAACTTTTCTTAAAATTTGTCCAGAAACTAATAAACTACATTTCCTTTCAATGAGGGCTTTATTGCAATAAATCATTTAAGGGAGTTAAAGTCCTGTAAACAGGTTAAACAGGCCACCAGCTAATGAACATATTTTGCAGCAGTAGTGTAATAGGTACTGGTATTTATCCTGACTCTAATTTATCAAATAATAACATTGAAAAGAAAAAGTTGCCTAAGAAGTCCCATGTGTGAAAGTACCTCTAACATAATCAGGAGGAAAAATTGAAACTAACTTGAGCTGAATTGCTAATTTGCTGTGATTTGTTGGATTTGCAAGTGAGAATGTTAGCAGCTCTGTATAAAGTAAGTCAAAAGTAAAACATGTTACAACAGGGTAGCATGGAGGAACAATTACATTCATTATTTTCTTAAAGGCATACCAACTCAAAAGTAGTTATATGAAAGTAGTTACTGGGAATTGTGAACATTTCAGATTGGCAGGGAAACAGAGCATCTCTGTAACCATGGTAACTCACCCTTTCTTCCTCTGTGTGTGCACAGCATGGGATGTAATGCAGAGCTGTTCCCTGAGAATACTCTGATTACTCTAAGAAGTTTGTAACTCTGCTGCTGTCTCTCAGCTCCTCCATCCTTGGTGCAATGTTTTTAACTATAAATATCTGTTTCACTGTGTGCAAAATGAGAGGGAATGTGAAGTCAATCAAAAGCCAAAACTGAACTCAATCAGTTCTGAGCAGCAATCACTCAATCAATCTGAGCAGCAATCACCCAATCAGTGCAGTAAAAGGGCAGATCACACCAATGAAGCACTGAAATGCACTGCTGTTTTGTTTGGGAAGCCAGAGGAAAAATCACTACTCTGCATTATGTTACACTTTGTAAAATAAATACTATATAAATATAGCTGGGTTTGGTTTCTTTCTTTTTTTTTTTACTTTGCTGTGACAAGAAAAAAAATACGGGTCAGTAAATTTTGTTTTCTCGGATTCATTCTCAAAGGCTCTTCTATTTTTTTTTTTTATCTTAGTTGGAAGTCAGGTCAGCACCTGCACTCTGTCTCACACAACATCTGCATTTCTATCACTTTTATTTCCTCATTAAAGGCCTTTTAACCAAACAGGACAGACAACGTTGCACCTCAAACTCCCTCAGGCCAAATTTCGCTTCCAAACGATGAAAACAAACTCAAAGCTCAGCAAGCCAGCATCCACTGTTCCCTTTCCTCCATCCTCCAACCCCACCCGCATCTTTACAAGGTACTTGAGCAGGGTGTGGAAGCACTTCGTCCACTGCTGACAATCTGACAAGACTGTGCCACTGTTTGCTTATTAGATCAGCACCTGCTGATTTAGTGTGTCACATCCTTCTCACAAGGATATTCAAAAAAGTAACAGCTGTCTGCAAAGTTTGCATATCCAAACCTACAAATTCAAATACATAGAAAGCAGGTTGTTGTGCAAATTTATATTGAGCAAGCACAAAAATAGTTAAGAAGTCATTATGACTCCACCAAGTGTTTCCTGTGGCTCAATTGTCATTCTCTGCAGGTCATGACAGGCAGAAATGTTGGCTTTGAGTTATCTGTTTAACTGGCTCTCATGTTCTATAGTTTTTGGTTTGTATGAAAAATTAATTGGTCATTTTGATGTTTTGCAGCTGGAAGGCAGCCAAGAGATGCTGCTTTATCATGTTCGATTCAGTGTAAAAAAAAAAGGTTTAATGGTGATATTAAAGTTAAAATCTCATCTTTTGTCCTCCACAGTGTGAATGTATCTTTATCCATGTTGGCCAGGCTGGAGTCCAGATGGGCAATGCCTGCTGGGAGTTGCACTGACGGGAGCACAGCATCCAGCCTGATGGCCACATGCCCAGCAAGGGTTTCTTCAGTGGGTCCAGCACTGGGAAATATGTCCCCAGAGCTATCTCAGCGAACCTGGAGCCCACTGTAATTGGTGAATTTTGGAGGAAATTCTTTAAGCTTTGTTGCAAAATAGAAACATCAAGCTCATTGGTGTAACCACCAAGACACAGAAAACCCTAAATTGCAGAAATTACAATGAACAGAACATATAATTATAAAGAGGTCGTGTTTGACCCATTAGAAGTAGATTAGGGGGAAGAGTATTGAAAACAGAGATGTAGGAAGGAAAGGGTAAATTTCTCAGATATTGACAAAAATGGCCATATTTTAGCAGTAAATTGCAATAGTAATGTTTTTAAAATTTTTAAATATACACTCCTTTTATTGGCATCACAGTTTACATATTTATCACATTATATATGGTCCACCTAGTGTAATATTTAATTTAATACTCAACAGTATAGTATTTTCATATTTTGAAAGACCAACTGTTGGAGGAGCCTTAGAACCAAAATCTATCACAAACAACTGCTTCAATGTAATTTTTTTGCATATGACAAATACGCAGACTCATATTGTTGATACTAAAAAAAACTATGGCACTTTAATCACTCAGGTGAGCTTTGTGTTTTTCAACACAAGATGGCAGTGTGGTGTCGCTCACCTGCCACAAAAATATCAGAGCAGAAATGAGACTTGCAGGACCACCAGCTATGCAATGAGGAACGCATGCACATGCGTAAACACACACACACTTTATGGCCATAAGTTAGTGGACAACCTTGAACAAATAAAAGATAATATTTTCTGTTATGTTGGTCTGTGGCTGTTTCCCAATCCCAATTCAACTCCCAATTCAGTAGGCTTATGTGGTTAAATATGCTCATACTTGTCAAAATTTGTTTGTATTTCGTTGTCTAATTACTGTGAAAGCTCAGAGAAAGTCAAGGCAAACCCACTTAAAGGTGGATTTCTCTTTGCCACAAAAATATACAAAAGACTTTCCCCTTCTATATGTTTTCTGTCCAGAACCACAGGAGACAGACTTATGTGAAGATGCTGCTGGACTTTTCCTTCCTTCCTCAGTGGAAGAGGCCTTAATATTGGTTCTGTAATTGCTTTGATATAATTACGGCTCAATTTGAGCATAATGGAGGCAGTGTGGACAGGGGATTTATAAAGGTCGGACAGGACAGAGAGAAAGATTTTTTTTTTTTTAGTATAGTTTCATGAGAGCCTTTACTTTTCATGACTTTTACTTGTAATGGAGCATTTTCAGAACATGGTATTTCTACTTCATTTCTGTAAAGGATCTGAAAACTTCTTCCACCACTGCAGAAGGGATATTTTTAGTAAAATGTCTTTAATAAAACTCATAAAAGGTTTTTTTTATTGTCCTTTAATATTAAAAACAACCAAAATATACAATAAGTTTCATCTTAATTCACCCCTTGCCCACAATGTTTTTCCTCCCCAGAAGAAACAAAACAGAGTTAAACTCACAGTACAAACCCCAATACAGAAACAATAAGCATCACTTCACACACTGTTTCTTTAGATTGGACTCAACGTGGCGTTAAACGTTACAAAGCACGGACAGTTCAGCAGGTTTATGAGCATGAAGCACACACGTGACCATGAACACGATGCATCACCAGCCGGATTACGGGAGATTATCACAACTTCAAATATCAGTTGTAGGTTTTTTGTCACTCTCATGTGTTTGGTAACACTGAGCACACGTTGGCTCCTCTCAAGTTCCAACAGCATCAAGGACGTTCATCACGGTGATTAATGGCACTCGTGTGCAGCCGACGGTTGTTGTGTAAATCACTCTTGTGCCCGTAATCACAGCGACAAGCGCTCTCAGGCCCCGTGTTGCTATAACACTTCATGATGCCTTTTATTGCAACGCTTTATGGGAAACTCCATAAGCTGGAGTATTTCCAACAGTTTGATGCAGCAAAAAAAAATTTATATTTTAAGCACAAATTCAGCTGCAAAGTGAACAGCACTTGAAATCATTACTACAGTTCAGACACATTTCACTCAAGAAATCAAGACATGAGTTCAGCTTGAGTTTATGACACACAAAAACAATATCAGTTAATCTGTTCATGCAAAGACTTCGAGTGGTTTAAACCCATTTTTACGAGCAGTAGAAAATATAA
The DNA here is from genome assembly GCA_029783725.1 of Acanthurus tractus. Classification (NCBI taxonomy): domain Eukaryota; kingdom Metazoa; phylum Chordata; class Actinopteri; order Acanthuriformes; family Acanthuridae; genus Acanthurus; species Acanthurus tractus. The sequence goes on from JAQNCA010000021.1 coordinate 6,457,942, forward strand.
AAATATAGAAAATTAAACAGCAAATAGCAGCCACGGACTATCAAAAACATTAAAAGACAAAAACTCTTTCAAATTATTGAGTAAAAAAAATGAAACTTTAGGAACTTCTATACCAAAACAGAGACCAAAAGTACTGAATTCATCCATAATCTCCTAAAGCGACTGCAGACAGAGACCAACAAAACACAGTTATTTCCCCTTTTTAACCACTTGCTTTTGATTATTTAAAAACTTTAACTGAACTTGTATATATCTTTTAAATAAATAAATTTAAATAAATAAATCTCAGTTAAAACACTAATACTGACATAGACAGCATAATTTATAGTACTGGACAACTGTTTAGCTCTATTGCTGTTTAATCAGAGACAAAACAACCATAATGAATCTGTAACCATGACACCAGAAAACAGTGAAGCTACTGCACACAGGCATACAAAATTGTAGGTGCTTTGCCTTCCTTTGTAGCTTCATCACTGTCAAACAAAGTCTTAGTCTAAAGAGATGAGATATGTCCACATTAGGTGTCAAACATGACAGTTAAGAGGATATAAAGAAGCCACAAGAGACAAGACGTGCCATAAAAGTGTCCTTACTGTTGGGCTTTGTCATGTTGTTCCTCTTTAAAGCAAATCTGTTCCTACAGGAAGATTTGGAAGATCAATGACGGACCTGACTGATGCCATCTGCATCTAAACAAAAGCTGTCATGGTTCAGAAATAGAGCGTTATATTTGATCAATATAATGGATTGTAATTATAAATGATCAATTTACATAAAAATACTTGGCAAAAAAAACATAAGTTTGTGCTCATAGATGCCTGTCATGACTGCCAAAGGCATCAAAAGACTGATTTTACCACCAGACTTCCCCCAAATTTTTATAGAATTTAAAAATCTCGTCATCACACGAAAAATAAGCACTTTCTCTGCTCGACAGATGAAACAGAGCTGCATTTACAGAGGTGATGAGCAAAGAAATTGTATCTGATATGTTGAGAGGAAGCTTGTTCTGTTCATTAAATGTTGTGCTACAGGTATAAAACACACACACTCATAAACCCAGTCCAGTAATGGCCACATTCCCTCTCACTCGTCGTCTCGTTGGTGTTGGTCGAGTAACGATGATGCATCGAGCAGGCATCCGCTAAAATAACCAATTAGAGAGTGAGTCAGCTGAATCCGGCTGCGTCTTGACAAGAAGTGTCCCTCGTCTGGGTAGATCTGTGCCCAAACACATGACAGATGCTCAAAAAAGAAGATACATAAAAACATGTGAGGTCACAAAACTCAGCAGCTTCAAATATAGCAGACTCTATTTGAACACATCACTGTTTCTTTAAAATCTGAATAATTCAGTTACCTAGTTTGACAGTTTGTTATTGTTTTTCTCCACTCAAGGTCCACTGCTAACATGCTTTATATGAATGTTTACTCAGCTGTCATTGTGCTGTAGACTTTGGGATGTATTGAAGATGCACAAGATATATATATTCTCAGCTCTGTGACACCTGTATCTGCACCCAACAATCATGTGATGTGGTCAGAAGCTTCAAAACATGCAAAGAATTGAACCCTGAGTGGAGATTTTATGTTGAATTTGCGATGTTTGTTTGGATTTCTTTGTCTCTATCAAGGAAAACTCTTTAAATGTCAACTTTACTCTGTGTTTTTGAGTCTATTCAACGGTGAAATGAGCCCAAGGACGGGGAATTGATCTGAAATCAGAGGGGAATTTTAGCCTACAGGTAAAGCGAAAATCCATGAAAAGCAGGTAAACAAAATTACAGTAATAACAGCAGCAAAACATTTCAGATTTTGTTTCAAATTGATTTTTGAAAATTGATTTTTTTTTTTATCCCATGTATTTTAAATGTTCTGGAACATTGCTAGTTTTTGAAGCTGGAAAAAATTTGATCTTATGTTCAGAAGCTGAGCCAGACAGAAATACCATATATATATATATATATATATATATATATATATATATCACAATTAAGTCATTATTTATATATATGTATATATTCTGTTCTTTTTTCAGTGTTTGTGTTTT
>JAQNCA010000021.1:6589704-6607978 GCA_029783725.1 Acanthurus tractus
GACTAATCAGTGAAATCAGCTGGTGGAGTTTTTGGTTGGAAAGAAAACCTGCAGCCTCTCGGCCCTCCATGGCACGAATTTGACATCCCTGTTCTCTGCCATTGCTCAGTGTTTGATCTCTACCATGGGTCAGTAATAGTTGTTTTAGTCCACAGTAAATTGCCTGTGGTATTGCTGTGTTTGTTTGCTTTCGGCCAGGCGAGATTTCACACAACTGTGGGTGCAAAAAGCGTAAAAACAGAGGTGTGGAAGCCGATAATTCTGATATGTGTATGTGTGTATGTGTGTATGTGTGTCGTGGGACAGTTCAGTCACAGCAGCTAAAAGCAGCGTCCTCAGGTTGTTGGTGGCGTGCATCACTTCAGTTTTTGAAATCTCTGAGGCCCCAGATGCAGCTCAGGATGGATTTTACCTTATTGGACCCATCAGATATTTTCATTTCTTGATCTTCACTGGAATCATGTTTGCTGCTGTGATGGTACACCATGTTGTTTTGGTAAATGATAAAAAAATGCAGTTAAAACTGATACAACTAAAAGGGCATGGACAACATCAGGTATTGCACACATTCTTATCACAGATTAATTGGTAATAAGCTGATAAGTAACAAAACTTTGCACTATGCTCAAGATTGAAAATAAATTGAAAACAGTGTGTCACTCTTTTTAACCATTTTTTTTAACTTTGAAATGTCCCACAGAATACATGGCCTGATCATAATTATTTAGCAAAAAAAAGAAAAAAAGAAGAAAGAATTAGAAAGCTGATTATAATCATAATTAAAAATTATATTTTGTTACATTTTGCCACCAGGTTAATTGCCATTCCAGCTGTTTTACATCTTTATGTAATTTGAAGAGAGAGCTATAGTGTAAATTGGTTATAAATGAGTTAATGTTCTTAGTTACTTTCCACCACTAGTAATCAACAAGTTCTGGTTATCAGCAAAAAGTTCTGGGACCCTAACACATTTCTCAAGCCTCAAGCACATGCTGCCAATTACTTAATTTTTATGTGTTTTTAATCTGATTTCTTGAAAATTTCTTACCTAACCTTCCTGTTATGACTGCCAGAGTTCAAATCCACAGGCAGACTCAGCAGGAGGCAAGTTTGTCTGGCTGGCTACACTCTGCTTGCTGAGTGCTTAACTGGGGAATGAGGAACAGCTGGGAGAGAGCAGGTCAGGTGATGGCTGGGTTGGGTAAATACAGTGACACCTGGTGGGCAGGTGAGGGATGTGAGGCTCTGAAAGGACAGGACATGTTAAACAAATTACTGTTGAGCCCATTAACAAAGACAAGAGGAGGCGACTCGGTGTGATTGCACAAAATCCTTTATTTTCAGGATCCAAGAGCACATTTCAACACACGGCTCAGAGACAAACTGCATTTGTTTTGTTTTTTTTTTCTACATACAGCTAAAACCTTCAGTGAAAAAGTAGCAAAATAAAGTCTGTGTGCGTTAAAAAACGAACCACGACAAAACAGCTTACAGAGAGATTGGTTCCAAAGTTGAGTTTGACTCCAACTTTGGCAAAATGGCTGATAACACAATGAAACAATTAACAGTAAATCTGCAAGACAAAGTGACTTTAGAGATACTAAAAGATCAGGAAAAGATTTTAAATTCAAGTATCTGAAAATATCTCGTCTATTATGAGCGATGGACAAGCCTGACTTACCTTATGGCACTGTTTTGTTTAAGCTAAAGTGACAAACTGTTTTTAAATATTACAAAAAAATAAAATAAAATACAACTTTTGGGAACAATATTCATACAACATCATAAAATGCTTTTTTCTACAAGACTATTTCAGTGCTGGAAAAAGAGTTTTTAAGAGCAGTGAGTTTAAAGTAGTGCTTGCAACAACACCAGAAAAAACAGTTATATACACACTGTCACTTTTTAAAGCGCCTTGTAATTGATTGTCATTTTATAAACTTTTTCCTCACATACAGCATTTGATCTTTGATCAACTGGTTTAAATAATCTGTTTTATAAGAAAAGCCAGTTTACCAGAAAATTGCAAAAAAACAAAAGAAGGAAAACAAACAAATATGTAAATGCATTTCGTTATGTTGACGTCATCAGCTAATGCTACCATTATCAACATATTACTTTTCAGCACCTGTTTGAAGTGAAACAAAAGCTTCAAGTTTCAAACGCCTTTAGAATTTTCACAAAGACATTCAACAACTGAGTGACTGCAGACGTGTGTGTTTATATTTCTTATTTGGTTTTGAGTCACTGCTAAATGCTAAATGCTGTCCACCCTCAAGTTTCCTTCCTTTCCTTTACCTTTTAGGTCTTTAAATGTGAGTAATAATGCGCCCATGTCACATCAGTGCTGAGCTGGTTTCTATGTTAAATTATGTAAGGGTTGTGGGTGAAAAGCTTTCATTTTCTGGCATGTTTCCCTCTGCATTATGATACTAATGTAACCTGTGAAAAGTTCAGTTTACAGTTTACTGGGTAGCAGCAGTTGTGGAAGAGGTATTCAGATACTTAAGTAAAAGCAAAAATTGTAAGTATCTCAAACTTGAAGTAACAAAATAACTTACTGCAGTAAAGTGCAATTTGTCACTATCAAATCTGATGTTTTTAGATAAGTATTACTGCAGCATTAATGTGTATGCTACATTTTACTGCAGTTGATGTTTAGCTTGAGCTCATTTTAACTGTTCTATATACTGGTAGGTACTTTAATCTACATCAAGGCATCATATTCTGCCAGAAATTAAGCACTAAATGTAATTTTCGAAACAACAATTTGGGGTAAAATTAACAATTTACCCATGCTGCATCTGTTTTTATGTTTAATTTGATATGACATGATACATCATCAGCTCTGATGAATGTAGAAGTCCAGGTTATGATTCCTTCGTCAATAGGAGGTCATATTTTGTTATAAAGTTCATTCTTGACAAGCTAAGAAGAATTCTGCTGATCAGTGTGTTCAACAATGAAGACACGAGACTGTCTTTAAGAAAGCTGTAAAAAGTCCAAGTAAAATATTATTTAGCATCTGTCACATTGTCTGTTTTGATGCTACAATTAAAGGAGGGCATTGTTAGCCCTAAATGTCTGCAGTTCCAACCAATACTGCTGATCAAGGGGCAATTTAAAGTTCACACTTTCACCTTACCAGTTATCTTTTATTTAGAATAGAATTGCAAATAATGACCCAATCGGAAAATAAGGAGATTAATTGACATTTTATATCATCGCAATCACAGAATAACTATTTTGTGACCACCAGGAAACAAAACTTGAGAATTACTAATATGCACTTCTTCCTTAGCCTTCAGTTGTAATCTATTATTTACAATTAGGTCCTTAATGGATTACTGTGTGCATGTAAGTGCACTCAGTGTATCCCACACAACATGACTAAAGGATACAGTAAGTTGGAGTCTGACTGGCCAAGGCCTCCAAGACAAGGCAATAATGGGAGATTTCACACTGTCTGCGGTCAGAAAACAAAAATGCTTTTTCATGTTTGATTTCAGTGCTACTGACAGACAAATCAGATTTTTTCTGACTGTCTATAATATACATCTAAGTGCACAACATCAATGTAAACCTCAAATAGGCTAAAATGCAGCATTAGGATCAATGACACAGTGCCACTGCCACAGAAGCATTGTGGTTTGACTGTTGCAACGGCAATAAAACTCTTCCTCTCCAACCTTCAACCATCTGTTCTTCTAATCCTAACAATGAGAAACACAGTAAAAATTAAATGCTGTTTTGTTCACTTGATAAGCACCATGACAAAAATCTTCTAACTCTACAGTCCTACATCTAAGGGACAAAGAAACACTGACTTTAAATAATTTTTTGTGTATTCAGTCCAAATCTCATGGCTGTCTACATAAATGTCTTCTTAGAAATGTTCCCTCTGCACTTCACATAATGAGCCTGATTAAAAAACTAAGAGTTCACATTCCCACAAACAAGCAGATTACCAGCAGACGTGTGGAGTGGTTAGCATACCAACCAACAGCGGCTTGTTCTTACAACCATGTAACATTTAGCATGTTTGTAATTGGCTTTTCCGCATGCCTTTGAACATGCATGCCTGCCCCTGAACATGCATGCTTCAGCCCATGAACTGCTTAGAATTTCCTTCCTTATGACTGCAGACTATTTTTTAAAGCATGCCACATATTTTAAGGTAGAATGTGTCATATTTTACAGGCAGCCATTGGTGTTAGTTCACTTTAAGTACCAGTGTATAGGATTTTAGTGGATCTATTGGCAGAAATCAAGTATAATAGTCCTAAATATGCTCTTTTTAGTGCATAATACCTTAAGAAAGAACTGTTGTGTTAGCATTACCTTGTAATAAGCCCTTTAATATCTACAGATGGTGCAGGACCTCTTCCACAGAGTCAGCAGCCAAAAAGGGACAATCCAAACACAGGCTTGGACAGGGCCTTTAGTGGATTTGTGATTTATGCAGCCACCATAGGCTTTCATACAAGGGAAGGGTGAGGAAAGGGATACCCAGTAGGTTTTAATCTGCAGCTTCAACTTCACTAGATGCCACTAAATCCTAAACACCGGGCCTATTTGAATAGAAACAAAAATTCAGTAGAATGAATATTTTAGCATTTAAAATGAACATTTAGAATTAATAACATAAACAGTATTTTTGTGTGGTAAAGGACATCAATGCAGTATACAGTTCTGAATCATAATCAAGAAACAAATAAAAAATTATAGCAGTTTGAAATGATTATATCTGAACTCTGACACAAAAATACACCAAACAGAATTTTGGACTGAAATAAACATTTCAAATCAGCTACATGCAAAGAAGAAAATGGTCAATAATGTCAAGAATGAATTTGAGCAGTCCAGTGCTGAACTCTGATTTGTATCATATTATACTGTTTTAAAGTATTAACAGCAATAACATATTTACTATATGAGCTGGAATCTATCTTAAGTTCAGATTTGGATATTTTGCAAAAAAAGTTTGGGTATCAGTATAGTTTCCACAGCTAAAACCTATAAAACCCTAAAACCTTTAACCAAACCAAAGGAGTCAGTTTAGTAAAAAACCCCAGCCCTGCTGTGCGTCACATTTTCTTCTCTTTTTCTTTTTCAGAAAAACAGTGAATATACACATAATTACGTGAGAGATTTGGTTCAGGAGCTAAAACTCTAGTTAGGGGCATGTTCAGTTGATTCGGCACACGGGAAAAGCTTAACAGACCCCAAAATTATCCAAACATAAAAAAGAAATTCAGTGCAAGATGAAAAATATTATAGTACTCAGTGTGATGTATAAAAAAATGTTATTTCTTCCTGCTGAATCATATTTCCCACCTGGTCAAGTCTCTGAGTACCATGAGTGTGGCTAAAGAATGAAAAATGACATGAAAAAGAACCAGATATAAAGTCTTTTCTTAAAAAGAGAGTTTACAGTTGTCCACTTCTTCTCCCCTCTGGTTATTTAAAAAAACATGATGTGCTTATAAGTTATACAGAGGTTTTTCCCCTCTTTTTTCCGTCTGTGCCTCCTTCTCTAACCTTGTCTGATACTCTGCCATCACCTATTTAGAGTAGGAATCCAGTTTTGTGGGGGTCCTGCATGACTGAGAGTCCATCTGGACAGGGGACAGGGATGTCCCCTGACACCACTCCATTTCCCTTGGTCATGAGACGGGTTCTGATATAAGCTGCATTGGTGGCATTGAGGAGGCAACCCTTCTCCAACTGAAAAATAGAAATAATATGGTCACATTTTAAGGCTAATACTGGTGTGATTTCATATATTTTTACAGCTTATTTTTTATCACAGTTTTATGAAAATTCCCCTTGTGATTTTATGATCACTTTACATCAAGAAAACAGTGAACACTGAGGTCAAAATGCACAAGATACAGGAGCAAAAGAGATGAATTTTGGTTCTTAAAATTTGTTTGAAATTATATAAAAGAATAGAAGAGATAAGATGGAAGAATAGAAATGTTTATCACATTAAGAAAATAAAACATTTTTATTTAATGCAGGCTGTTACTACATCAGCTTTGGACTTTTTTGCCCTGAATATAACCTTGCAGGTTTTTTGATGCTTAAAACTGCTGGTGGATTCACAGGAGCAACATGATGAAAACACAAACAGAAACTCCTCTATGTACAGAAAGCAGGTCAGGTTAGGCAGTAAGCACTGACAGCAGGTGTTTAGTGAGCTGATCTTGAGTCCTGGGAGACACAATGACACAAGAGCAAGAGCGAAAGAAGGAAGGAGTAACATAAGAGGAAGCATAAAGACACACCAGAGAAGAAGTTTAGGATCACAACAGCTTTTTGGTAGCTGTTGTGATCACTTCCATTACCATGACTGTAATCCCCTCCATTTAGACTAAACAGATTAACTTGTTAGCACTGACGTAGTTTAGAAGTAATACAGAGGAGCTGCTTCACAGCAACCGTACTGTAACAGCTATTTCTTTAGTTAGTTTATATATGACACTGTTAACCCAGTATGCCACTGTTAAATTATTATCAAACAATTATCAAAAGATCTTTGTTTGATTTCCACGTGACAAAACTCTGATTGGTTATTGTGCTCTGATATTTTCACATTTTGACTGATGTAATAATACTTTTTGTACCCTACATACAGTTCAATAAGGACTCAGTCTATAAAATGACAGTGAATCAAACTATAGTAGGGCGCTGCTTCTCTCTGAGCTGAGAATAGCCTTGCTGCTCGGCCTGCCTCCCCCTCCATCCTGCATTCACAGCATTAGGTAATGATGACAGTCAAATTGTAGGTCAGCACCGCTCATGCTTGACTAGCCAGCCTGCCAGTATTTTTCTTTCAGCGACAGTCACTGACCCTGAAGAATAACAGTGGAGGCTGAATTGGGCGGGGATGAATGGATGCCTGCCGGGGTTGGGCCATCTCCAGGGCCAATCGTGGCCCATTCCGTCCTTATTCTATCCTTTTTTTCTTTACTGCCTCTGTATTTTTTGTCTCTATTGCCATCACAGTCTCTCATTTTTAGTTGTATTTCCTTTGGTTTTCTTTGAGTTTGTTTTTCACTCTAAACACCAGTGATGTGTTTCATGCTTTGATAAACAAAACACTATGGGAAAACAGCACTAACAAATACATGTGAGAGGGATCAACAATGACAAGAGAAGCAGAAAATAAAAGGCCCACAAGCTGAGTGCCTCTTTACAGAAGGACACTCACCAGGCTTCGCTGCTCTGTCATTACCTAGAAAGGTTTTAGCTGGACTCTGAGTTCAAACAGTAAATCAAGTTCTCCACAACTACTCTGGCACAACAGTTTTTGCAGCAGATTTACAATGTTCCTTTTAGTCCAATTTTTATTAGAGTGGCACCAAACGATTATTTACATTTTTGGGTTTTTTTGGATGATTTCCAAATTAATAATTTGGGCTACAAAAATACAAAAAACCAAAACAATACAAAACAAACCTGAAAATGGTTAACAAAGGCCTTATTGGCATAGTCAAATACTTTTTTTCACAAACAGTCCAAATTCAAACAAGGACAGTTAATTCTAGCTTAAATAAAGAGCACATTCCTACAACTGGGAGGCTTTAATCTGAGAGTTTTGGGTATCTTTGCATAATGCATTCTGTGAGGAGTGCCTATCAGGTATCACATACCTATCACCAAAATAGTTGCAGATTAACTTTAAGTTGCAGTCTACATTTTAAATAAACTATGACATGCACTGAATCATCAATTAACCTTTTAGTAGGTCTATTTTGTTCCCTATCTCAACTGATAAAGTTGAGAGTTGAAAAATAGAATAGATGAATGTAGCTGGATAATCAAAATCCAATGGAGAAGCCAAAACACACTAAGCACATCTTGCCCCTCTCTCTCTCCCTTTCTCCTCACTTTGCATCTACATTCTGCCAATGCTTGTTACTAACTTGTCACCTTCCCCCAGAGTCTTCTCTGCTCTCTCAGATTCCCCTGGATGATTGCTCCTGAACTACTGAGCATAGCTGCACTTTCTACAATGGCCATCATGCAGATGTCTAAATTAGTTTATTACTATCAATGTTATTATTATTATTGTTGTACACTCGCATGTAACCTTCATATTATCATGCACCATCACCTTTTCTAGTTACATCTCTACCATGATAGTATTCATTGTATCACTTTTTCTGTGCATCTCTATCTCCCCCCAACCAGTCTTGCACTCCTTTTCTGTCTTGCTCTCACTCTCTCACTCAAATTCCCTCTCTTAACCCATCAGGTCCTGTCAGTTGGCCGCCCACCTCTGAGCCTGGATCTGTAATAAGGTTTCTGCCGGAAAGTTTTTCCTTAACACTGTCGCCAAGAGCTTGCTCATGTGGGAATTGTTTTTAGTTGTTGGGTCCTCTTAATTTGAATTTTAGAGTGTGGGCTAGACCTACTCTATATGTAAAGTGTCTTGAGACAACTGGTTGGGATTTGGTGCTAGATAAATAAAGTTTTGATTTTTGTTTTTTTTTTATTTGACACAGCTTGTTAAGAAAATAACTTAAAAATAATGATAAATAAATAAAATCCACAGCACCTCCCCTTACATGGACTCTAATGCATCAGATTCTTTTGGACTATTGTCAGGCTGAGCTGCCTTGACCCATCTCCCTGTTGTCTTATTTACATGGCATGTCTGGTTGCATCATCACAGTTTACACTGAGCTCTATGCCAGCCTGGGGCTTCTGTGTGCTGACTCAGAAAAAACAATCCATTTTCATGACAGTAAAAGAGAACAGCACAGGGTTGAAGGGTTGAGGATTTAGATTCTGCAGCCCTCGGTTTGTTGATATTTGAGGGCAACACAGACTTCAGGCCACGTCGGTGGGCAACAATCAAGAGTCTAGCTCCCAGACAAAACAGTTTTGAGGAGATGATAAGAAAAAGGGAAAGACAGAACAGGCTTGACATGAGACAGAAGGTCTTAGTGGGAATTAGTTTCAGGATGACTGTTAATGGAAGTGAAAGCATTACTCATCTTCTCATACGGCCTCTTTTCATGGGATTAGATTAACATGTTGTCATGTCATATGAAAAGAAATTACCTTCTGACCTCTGTGTTTGATAAAAGCTATCATGAATAACGAAACCGTCACAAATCATTGTCACCCTGAATTTAACTTTATGACATCAATATTTTATTTTACCCAGTCTCTTACCTTGCTATGGGTGGAGTCTTGTGTGGCAGTGTTCAACATACCATAGGCCTCTAATGATGGCAGGCAGTGCTGTGGCTGGGACAGACTCAGTAACTGCTCTAACTCTAGTGTGGTGCTGTGTGTGGGACACTGGGGCAAACAAGTTGGTGGAACCTGAGTCTGCTGCTTCTGGTGAGCCTGCAGCTGGCAGGGTCTTGTGGTGGCCAACAGACTCTGGTAGTGGCAAACATCTGGTGTGGTCACACCATTTAGCACTGTGCCACTTGAATGCGGTGTGCTACAGTTGCTATACCCTGTGAGGCCAACCTCCACATTGGGTCTGAAGGCTGTGTGACCATTCGGGATGTGAGGTCCATTTGTTGACAGTCCAAGCTGGTTCTGGAAACCAGACAACGAAGTACAATGGCTGCTAACCTGCTGATGGGACTGGAGGTGGACAGAGCACTGGTCCTGCTGAAGCTGCCACTGGTGACTTGATTCCAAAATTGTATTCATTTGCTTATGTTCACCATTCAACTGTGAGGCTTTTAGCACAGTATGTGGGGGGTGCTGGGCTTGCTGGTTTTCTGTAGTTACCACCCAATGACCGTTAGGGATCCCATTCAAAATCTTGGTGTTTACTGTTCCAGGCTGGGTGACAGGCTGAATCTGCCCTGGCTGAGCTTTCACCAGCTCACCTGCACTGATGTGTTGATGCATCTGTTGTGACAGCTGGATGATGGGCTGCCTGCTGCTATGAAGAGCTGGAGGGAGAGCAGGTGTGAGACATGCCAGTGGCCCCTGGGTAACGCTTGGGGCTGAGTCTGGGTTTGGCTGATGAGTCGAAGCTCCAGATTCAACTTTGTCTCCTTGTCCGTCCCCCTCTGTCCCACTTTCAAGTGAGTTGTGAATGTAGGAGAGGATTTCGTTGTTGGTGAGGAGGTCACTAAGTGTTGGGATGTGGTTGGGGTCCAGCTCCACCTGGATCATTCTCTCGTCAAGTAGCAGCAACTCCAGGTCTTCCGCATTTAGACCCAGGTTCTCCAAGGCATTAAAAAGCTCACTGTTAGAGCACATTTCCTCTCCATCGAGGGACAGAGAGTCCAAAGTGGCCAGAAGTGGATCATAACTAGATGTTGTGCTTTTGCATCTATCTGTCGCCCCGTTTGATAGAATGTTCAAGCTATTTCCACGCAAAAAGTCACCATAACTGCTGTCATCGTGCTGCTTGCTAAACAGACTGCTGTGGTAGGACGTCTTGGGCTCTGTGTCGGGCTGGCAGACATACACAGACTCATCTTGGCTCATCAGCGCTCCCAGCAGAGACTTTGGGTCCAGGTCATCTGAAGAGCTCTTGTCCAGTTTACCTTTCTTGGATTTGCTGCCTTTGGCTTTGCCATGTAGGGAATCAGGAAAGCCGTGCAGTGGATAGCTGGTTTGGTAGAGCATTGCCTCTCCAGTAGCAAAGGTGAAGGGAAGGTGCATTGAACGTTTTCTTAGGTGTTCCCCTCCTTCTTCATCCCTAGAAAAATACAAAGAAAAAATAACGGAGAAATTAACAGAAATATAAGTTAAAAGTCAAAAGTTGGGCTAGAGTTATTGTCCACTTACACTAAAGGCCTCTGAGTGGCGATGATGTAGTCTGGTTTGCCGTTCTTGTAGACGAGCCTGGCATTAGCCTGGACCCACTTCCACCGGTTGTCCTTGGTGAGCAGCCTAAAGACGGTGAGGCCGCTCTCGCCTGTCTTTATCACTAAAATAACAACATCAGACAAGACATTGGAGGCTCTGTGTCACTGCTGTTTATGTTCTGTACGCCCTGCAGTGTGCACACACTCACACTGCATTTGCTCAGCCAGGCGTGCTGCTGTGATGGAGGCTACATGCTGATGTTCACTTTTGCTACATGTACATGTTACAAGTCCTGTTTGTACACACTTAAACTGCCCAAAACACACACACATGGACACACACACTTCATCTCCACGGATGGTTCAATGTTGTGTCTGTCAGTGTGTGAAATTGTGGCGCAGGTCATTTTTCTGTGCCGTCTAGTTTCTAAACAAGCTACCTGGATGGAGGAAAGCTGTATATGTACATCCAGGAACGCTATTTCATCATAGAAACACTGGCAGTAGAATCCTGAATAAAAAAAATATTTGTAGTTCTTCATGTAAAATGAAAACCTTTTAAAACATAAATTACAAAATACCAACAATCAGTGCACAAATTTGCAAAATTCCTGTTAGTTCAACCTACAATCTATAACATGTCTGTGTTTCCCGCTAAAATTGATCTGGGATCTGTAGAGAGTTCTATAGCCAGCACTGCATGTTTAACAATAAGAGTCCTGAGCTGCTGACCTTCAGCAGGAACTGCAATATCCTTGTCTTTGGACAAACTCTTATCTTTATCCTGAAGGGGAAAAAAAACTGTATTTGACACATCTGAGCCCGTTCATTCTCTTTCATCAAACTGCATAACTATCAGTGAAACACTGACAAATGATGAACAGTGAGGTCTGTGGATTCATTATGTTTACCATCCTCATAACCTGAGAGATTAAGGGAGTGAATATCTGTATTTTAACAAGGCCAAACATCCCTCCTTAATGCATAAACCTTAGCAGGTGGAAGACTGAGCACTTAGTATGAGTACCAGTTATTATTACTGTCTATACCTAAAAGTGAATATTTAGGCCGGAACACACAGACAAAAAAAAAAATTAAAAAAGGAGAAATATTACATTCTTGCTCATAATGTTTAACAAAAAAGTCTGGTGTTAATATTATGGGGATTCTGTTGTGCTTTATGGAGACCTGCCTTCCCATCTGCATGTGCATTAGAGTGTGATGAACATGTATGTATCTCTGTGTTGTACGTTTCCAAATGCATATGCATGTATTTCCATTTCTGTATGCATGACTACATGCATACAGTATGTGTCTTTGTGTTTATGAGCGTGTGTGGTAACAGTGTGCGCAGGGCGCCATGGTTACAACTAACCGGGTCATCCGGTACACAAGCTAAGTAGGACACTTACCTCTGGCTGGGAGATTTCTTCTATAAACAGCAAACACACAGAGAGCTTTTGTTTGTTTGTTTGTTTCATGTGTTACAAATGTAATGTTGAGCCAAATATGAGACAGGGGTCAATGTACAATTACTTTGAATGTAAACTGTTCCTGGATGGAGGAAAGCTGTATATGTACATTTCTGTGATGGGAAAAGAAGTCAGCAAATCAGCTAGATCTTATTATGACTGCTCTGTGCACATGCTTCAGCAAAAACAGACTTTTCAGAGGCTATTAGACTTTTGGTGTGTCACCTTTTTCCCCAAGTATGTTATTTGGACTTAGTCAGCAGTAATTTAAAGAGTTAAGGGAGGCTGATTTCTAGTTACAATCTTACCTTCATGTTTCAGCAAACATCAACAATATTTACACATATTCTGGGTATATTATATTCACTGTTTTTTGAAAGTCTCAATAAATGCAAGTAAGGCTCATATGCCCTTCCTAACTGCTCCTCATCAATGGATTAGTATTGCCTTCCAAATCTTTTTCAAAAATATTTTCATTCCAGCAGTTTCAGTGATTTGCGCAAGTGACTCATTTGTGTTTTACTAACTACTAGTCAACTGTGATATAAATCATACAGGATGTGAGCGGCTGTGACTTACTTCGGACATGATTTTCAGCGCAGTACAACATGTCAGCAGCATGAATGAACTGGTAACCCGAACCTCGAACCCTCAGCTCGGCCTCAGTGTAGCCCAGAACAATTTTGCCCCTGAAAATCCAGAGGAATTACAGACTAAGCCATGCACGGATGTGCAGCAACAAAGAAACAATATTTAAAATAAAACTCATCATAAGAGTGTAGTTTTGATAGGACCTACTTTGCATCACAAGCCATGGGTGTGAAGTCGAGCTTGTGTTTGGTCCTGAAGATCATGTTTCTTGTCCTGATTTCCAGGATGGCTGGTGGCTGAAGGGGTGTTGCGATAGCAAAAAGGGCAAGCTGAGGTGGGGTACTTCTCCCACTGTCACACTGCTGACGGCTCTGACCATGGAGGAACTTGAGTCTACCCTGGATATTCAGAGCCTGACAGGGGAGCAGATTTCATATTAATAAATGATGAGCAGGATGAAAAGAGAAAGCTGTGGATTCTCTTTCCTTTGAGACTTTTGCATCAGGCCTCAACAGCAGACAAGCAAGTGCTGTTTCTTTTCTCCCTGTTGGGCAACATTAGCCTTCTTTATCCTGCTGGCTAATGTAGAGAGCATTACCACTTCAATATATTGTGAACACACTTGGTCCATTGGTGTCTCCCACTGGAAACCCTCCAGCTACACTCCCTCTGGTCACATGCCTCAATGTGCACTAATAAAAAACAGGTATTTAAGTTACTAATTTCATGTAACTGTTGCAGGAATTCTGTTAAAACAAAATACAAAGAGAAGGTTCCCTTAAAGAGACTGTGAAAACTTTGGATTTTTGGATCATCAACCAACAGCAGCCAACAAGGAGGTTTTACAACTTTGAAAAAAACAAAAAAATCAAAAAAACCAAAACAAAACAACCTGAAAACGCTTTCTCCTGTCTGCCTGTCCACTGCTCTCCTCTCACCCTGTGGTATCTCGTGTGAAGAACCCCACCTCTTCTGTTAACTCTGGTTAATTGACCTTGGTGGGTTTAAGGGCCTGCAGCCGTGGTGTCAGGAATCTAGCCCTGAATAGCAGGAGGGATTATGAAAAACAAAGCCATAGCAAGTGCTAGACAGAAGCAGAGACCTGGCTTACTGCTCACGCAAACACATTGGGAGGGAGGACAGAGAGATGCAGGTTCGAAACCCTTCATGATCACTGCTAGAGTGTCTGTGAGCAAGATGATGAATATCAAAGAGCTCCAGGACTTTCAGCCAATGAAAAAAATAATTGAGAAGCAACCCTAACTGTATCTGACTCTCTTTTACTAGAAAAGAGATATCTTCCCTAAATGACATGATTATACAATAATACGCAACAAACAAAATCTGAAAAATGTTCTTTGTAAAAGATTTTTATATAGGCCTTGAAGACCCTTTTTCTCGATTAGCACCATACTCAAAGATATGGTATGCTAAATGTAAGTTGGAGCAGTTTTTTGGACAGTTTTGAAGATTTCTCATTTGTCAAGATGTGCTTTCTATGTGAGGGGCTTTGGAAATGTGATCATAATTTGATCAACATGAACTGAAAACATGCAGGGAACAGCATTAAATCCTTACAAGTAAAAATTAAAATGTTGCAAATGATATTTTTCGCATAAACTTTGATAATTCATTTTCTATAGACTGTCTGATCATTTCAGAAAAACACCAAAAAATCCACAACAACGGACTTGGCCCCTGAAGTGCCTTGCTTATGGGGGACCCTGCCCCAGTTTTCCCAGCAGATCTCGGGGATTTGGACTTCCACTGAAACACAGCCTGTTTCTCTCAATCTGCAGATAATTGTCTTAGTGGAAATAGCAGTGGCCGGTCTGGAGCCACTAACACTGACTAAGCAAGTTCCCCCTCAGCTTTCGTCTCCTGTGGGTGGTGGGAGGATTAAAGCCCTTTTCCCCACGACCCCAAGTCTCTCTTAAGGCGGATTACAGGAGTAAATGGTGGCTTCTGATCCTTGAGGGAATCTGAGGTGGCACGCCATACTGCCAGCAGCACCAACAGGCCTGAAAACACCAAGACCCTCAAATATGGATTGATTTTATCATTTCATTTAGAAGTGAGTATCAGAACGTGTGTCTCTCCATTGCTAAAACAGGTCAGTCCAAAAATGTCTTTACTGGTTTATTGTGGCAGTAGAACATATAAAATTCCATGACACCCTTAACAAAGCCGGCTTATGTTTTAGGGAAAAAATTTCACAATATTAGTTGCCTATTATCAGTATTTTCTGTTCTTCCTTTTTAACTTGTGATCTAAGTGATGAGCAGCTGCGTGAATGAATAAATAAAGTTGCATTTAAGCTTCAGTCTCACCAGGAAGCCGGAGGAGTTGTCCAGCAAACAGCGGAAGCGGCAGACGAAGCCTCTCTCCAGGAAGGAGGAGTTTTCGGGTGGAAGCTGGTCAGGGTTGTAGCTCAGGTTAGACAGTGATTCCCCATCTGAGGACAAGAAACACAAACAATAATGTAAAATAAAATAAAAGATCGTAAAAAATTATCAAGATAAATAAAAAACTTATGGCAAAAAACTTGTAAAACATGTTGAAATATATCTGAAAGCTGTTTTAAACAAATCATATATTAACATGACCTTGATCTATTGCTTGTGTGTCTTGTCAACTGCTGACCTGTAATTCATAATGACAAGAGTGTGTATTTCTATGTACAGTAGGGGTGTGTACACATGCACCCTGGTGAAAGCAATTGTGTGAGTTTGTTTTAATTTCTCTGGTGTTAGCTGCTTTGCCTTGTTCTGTGTGTACACAGTGTAAAGTGGAGGTTTGTGTGTGTATGTGTGCTGTAGCATTTAGATCACCTTTCAGGTGGCCTTAGCTAAAGGTCACCTCTCCCTGCCTCTCCCCTGACCTCAGATCAAATTCAAAAGGGCAAAAAA
Source organism: Acanthurus tractus (assembly GCA_029783725.1). NCBI lineage: Eukaryota > Metazoa > Chordata > Actinopteri > Acanthuriformes > Acanthuridae > Acanthurus > Acanthurus tractus. The sequence goes on from JAQNCA010000021.1 coordinate 6,605,476, forward strand.
AAATCAACAACAAGGCTTTTAATCTAAAAAGACCACACATCAGTCCATTGGCCATCTTCCAGATTTGTACATTTTAATGCACAGGTGTGATGTTTAAGTGTCATGTTTAACACTGATCAGACATGGGGCTCTATTTCCCGCGCCTCGCCTGCACCGCGCCAACGGGTGTGGCCAGAGCATTTTGCAATTTTCGTGCACTGCGGCGCACCCACACCTCCGTCCCTCCCACCGGCACAATTGGCAAAGAGGGAGGAGAGAAGGCATGATTGGGTTTAACACAGCCGAATGTAATCTTCGCCAATCAAATGAATGCCTCTCCTTGCCTTTAAATGCAATGCGGGCGAGGCATCGTGCCAGTTTCACCTGGCCACCACCAATCGATTCTGGTAAATAGAACTTTTTCTTCTGATGAATAAAACTGGTTGTGTATTCAGCTGACAAACCTGTTATGGGATCCATGGGGGATGTGAGGCCGGCAGGGGGGTTTAGGGCCCAGTGCAGGTTGCTCCTGAACTCCTGCTGGTCTTCAGTGTGGATCAGCTCAAATACACTCTGGTGCATAACATCAGTCTGGTAGGAGAACATAGTTTAATTCAGAATGAGTCTTTACAAATTTGCTGTATGATGGAGTAAGATGAAAATATATATATATATACATATACACGCACACACACACACGCACACACACACACAAAAGCACAAAATTTGAGGGAAGTCACAGAATATCTGTGAGAAACATTTGAACCTTTATAAGACTGACTATGAGACTACTAGAGATAGTGTAGATGTTTTGTTTAAGCATTTACTATAAGCAGTTACCCTGAGGGGTGTGTTGGATTTTGTTAGCCTTGAAGTAGAGCCAAAGGAAATCAAGTGTTGATGAAAATCCATTTCAAAAAGCTGAAACAAAGCCAAAGACCTGCTGTGACCCTGATATCTGTTGTTCAGACCCAGCATGACCTGGCTGAGGACCAGAGTGGAACCACCATCTCAGTGTGAGCGAGATCAAGTCCTGGTCACCAAATACGATTTTGACAGAGAGAAGTGCTACATGAAAACTTTTCACACAGCAAAATCAGAGTATGTGTTATTTTTATGATTACTTATGTAAGGGATTTAGGCAGCCTTGGTAATAGCACCGAAGCAGTGATTATGCTAAGTTAGCAGTAGCTGGGCTTGGAAACACCCCAGTTGGGACAAAGGAATGTTTAACATAGCACAAGACAATTTGACAATCAAATAGCCCTTACTTTAGTTAGAACCTGTTCATCACAGTGAGTAATGCTCGGTTGCTAATGGCACATTTGATTTGCATCACACCTCCCTCTATCATAAAGTCATCCCTGCAGTCACATCTCTTCTCTCATTTAAATTTTGTTACCTTGGTTACACAACTAATATCTCATATATGTGCGCATTAATATCAACAGAACTAATTTAAGGTGTTGTGCACCTTTTAAATAGCATTACCTGAAAAATGTCCTACAGCTCTCCTCCGTAATTGGCATGCCAAAGTTTTTGATGAACTATAAATGTTTCTTGTTCTCTGCTTCTTCTCCACTACTCTTTTTTCCCTTAACTTTTAAACCTTTCCTTACTTGTTCCTCAGTTGTGTTTGGTATTTAAATGTGTTACAGCAGCTGTTGACACCCAGTGTTTCCAAACACTTCAAGTGAGCAGAGACAGCATGTTTGCCACAGAATTGGGTTTGTTTGGTAAATGAAAGGTGACACACCTCAGGTGGAGAGGGAAATAAGGGGTGAGAGGTGGTGTTTACAACCTAACAACAAAAGGGCGGTGTGTGCATGAAACAGGGGCAAATGTGTTTGTAGTGTGTGTTTATAGTCTGAATTTAGTTGGAGTGTCTGTGTGTATGCAAGTGTGTGTCAGACAGACTTTGGATAATTTGATAATCACATTCTCCACAATGAGATTAGACTGGAGGCAGTGGCGCTTTGTTTTGAAGCCAATTGGATTAAACCTCTCACTCCATATGTGCATTTGTTTCAATGCTCAGGGCTCTCAGAACGATGTATTCACTTGCTGCCTTCTTGGTCTGCTTGCCATGAACCTCATTTTGCTTGTTAACTCCACCTCTCTGCCTCAGTTGTCTCCACAGCTGAGCCTAACTCACTGAGTAAACTGAGAGCGTCATGCCACTGTTGCGCTTGTGTGATGACAGCATTTATGTGTAACTGTCTATATAGGCTTTCCTGTGGCACTTTTTCCAAACAAAACGTCATGCAGCAAAGGAGCAGTTGTGTATTTCTCCATCATTTCAGAGTATTCCTGATCTATTTCACTAATCTATCAGTGTGTTTCACCAAACTTGCAAACAAATATACACTCTTTTTTTCTATTATATGATGAAGTTTGAGAGAAAATGTGAGAAAAATCAACAGAGGACCAATAATTAGGCTGAATACATTGTAGATAGATAGATAGATAGATAGATAGATAGATAGATAGATAGATAGATAGATAGATAGATAGATAGATAGAT
>JAQNCA010000021.1:6608078-6618480 GCA_029783725.1 Acanthurus tractus
AGATAGATAGATAGATAGATAGATAGATAGATAGATAGATAGATAGATAGATAGATAGATAGATAGATAGATAGTGTGGCAGTGAGAGCATATATTACTTTATATTCCACACTTGTTAAAGTTACTGTATATGAAAGACAATACACACAAGTAAGTCGTTTTATAAGTGAGAAACTTTAAACATGTATGTTTAACTTTACATTGACCAGTTAAACGCTAAAGCTAAAAGGCACTCTAAATTACAGTCATTCGATTCAGATATTCTCTTTTTGTTGAAAAATTTTTTTTTGAAAATTTTGATCAGAAACATCCTAAAATATGTCAAAACAGCATCAAAAATGAAAATATTTCATTCAGGAGTCTTAGTGCTGTTTTGGGGTAAACTTGTCACCTGGATAAAACAAGCCAAACTAAAGCTTAGAAAAATGCATGATCCAAACAATCAAGATGAATAAGAACAGGCCGTTTGCTTGAGATGAATGACTTGTTGTCTAAAACTGGTGCTTGAAGTTTACAAGATATTTTACCTGATGGAAGCCAAGGTAATCCTGGATGGTGTGAGAGCAGAAGAAGATCATTCCCTCAGCTGTCACCACAAGGACAAAGCCATTCAGTGCCTGAGGAGTGAGAAAATAATTTTATGTTATATTCAATTATGTTGATACTACATGTTGGTTAGTGAAGAAGTCTGAGTGATTACTTTGCTAAGTTAAATAAACCATTAAATAAACAACACAGAACATAACACAATGATGATGTAAGATAGGGATATAATTCATTGTACTTGTGCAATGACAATAAAGCCATATTTATATATGAAGCATATTTGTCAGCTAACAGCAAATCATTTCACAAGATAACTATGAACCTGTTGAAAAAATTCGTAAAAAAATGAAAAAATCCAGAAGATGAGGATAATAGATGATAAAAGACAAAGAAAACTAAAAAACAGGGATGAGGATTCTCCCTCGGGCAGAGAAGAAGACATGGAGGAAAGACTGGAGCCGAGAGAACGTCAGTTCAAAGAGAAGTCATGGAGAGGAGGAGGAGGAGGGAGGAGAAGGAGGTCACTACTGGATGACTAACACCTCCATCATCGCGCCTTCTCTCCCTCCACATCCACATCTTCCTCAAGCCTCGGGGCTCAGTGAGGAGGTGATGACACTGTGTCCCGACACTGCAAAGAGTCACAACGGCATCCTGCCAGCATCCGCCTACACCTCCCTCATGAGAACCATGATAATGATGATGACCTCCATAGGAATACATTCTTTATCTAAACAGATACATGTGCTAATACACCTTATTTTAACATCTGGGCTGCAGCTTTACTATATTTCCATCTGAAACTTTTTTCAAAATCAGTATCGTATCATTTAATCTTTAAATTGTAATTATAACATGACACATCACCCTCTATTTCAGGCATAACTTGCCAGAAGCAGTATTAATTTTATCACTTGCATATTAGTATTTGATATATTACTGGTATTTTTTCCAAAGGGAAAATGAAAGGAATAATTTTTAATACCAAAATACTTCAATGGGTTCATATAAGTCTTAAAAACTAATGGTCAGTTAGCAAATATAGTCAAATAAAATATCAAAATAAAGAAAACCTGCCTTTTTGCTTTGAGCTTCCCTAATGTGAAGGACCGCATATTTTTGTATTTATATCATGCAAACTGAAAAACATCATTTTTTGCTCTGGGAACCTATGAGAGACATTCCTCCTATATCAGACATTTTTTAGGCTAAAGGACTTATTCATTTATAGAAATTTGTTAAGAACTGAATCACTAATTAAAATAGTATTTTTTGCAGCCTCCAGTTTTATGTTAATTTAGGCAAATTTTCATTGTTAGCCTTGCTGTTAGTTTGATTAAAAAAAAAAATTGGATCTCTTTTTATTTTAATGTTCTATATAATAATAATTATTATTTTTTAAAATAATTATTACATGTATATATGCATTTAAAACAAGGCTTAGAAATGCTAAGCAGTTTGGTTTTGGATTAAAGAGGCTTCAAAACCAAATGATACAACCTACACTGTGTGACCACACCCTACACTGTCCAACTTGCACACACCACACACACGAGAATACACACCCAGTACATAGAGTAAAGTGGCATACAGGCACTGTGTATAAATATTTACTGTAGCTTCATCTGTCAGCAGAAAACACATCTCTCTCTCTATCGCTCTCATGTTTGGTCAACCTCCCTCTCTCCTGAGACAGAGTGCATATATTTGAGTTTGTGTGTGTGTGTTTCTGAGTGAGAGAGAGAGAAAGGGAGAGAGAGAGAGAGAGAAAGGGAGAGAGAGAGAGCACTAATGTTTGTTGTCTCTGTCAGATGACAACCCAATAACAGCAAACACTGCCAGGAAACACAGAAAAACTCTCTGTTCCTGTCTCAGCATTTACCATAGAAGAAGCATTTGCCATTAAACATTTTGGTTCAGTTCAGACCAGCTGCTCCTGTATTTCCTGTTTGTCGCAGAGCAACATAGGTGGTCATGTCCCAGTTTGACTCAGCAAACCCTCTAGAAATGTGCTTAAATATGAACTGATTTGACTCTAGTTTTGAGTTTAGCTCTTAAACACACCCACGCACGTAACTCACTGGTTTATAAATACAAATTCTGAAGAAATAAGGAACATGTTTAAGTTTGGGTAATATGCTGTCTTATGTCCAGGAATACTTTCAGTGCTTTTTAGTTGATTTCCACCAAGATACACACATCCTTCATCCAAACCCCCTCACCTTAATAATTGATGTGTTCACCGGCTCTGTATAATTCATGGGCTTGTGTCTGTAATGGAACAGAGCAACTGAAGGTAGGACGCTGTTGCCTACCACACAAGCACATCCTTGATTCTTCACTGCTGCAGTGACCCACATACTTCTCTGAGATCAATTCATTTATCAATACATTAATTCTAGGCAAAAAAAAAACGATCTTTACTTCCGTCTGAATCTCTGCTTTTAAGAGATTGTAACTCCATTCCTGTCCAGTTTGAATGGTATGATCATGATGACATCTCAGAGGATCTGCATGTTTCTAACTCAACTGTGCCATCTAATTTTCTACAGATGATCATAATTTCAGGTGCAAAAAGTTGCAGGATCATACAAATTAATGGGGCTAAGTACGTAACTACTCTCTCAAGTTTCTTTTGGTTGAAACTTTAATGGCAGCTACTCAAAATTTGGACATCTAGACCACAGCATGTTATGGTGATGTACTATTTAGCTAACAGTGGCTCATTTACACATTCAGCATTTATGGAGAAACATGATTATTCATTTGGAATTGGGTTTGTGTCACCTGGTGAATAGAAGTCCAATCTTTTAGCTCTGGTATTCATCGCTACCATTTCATAAGGGGAACATCTCTTGGCTCACCATGGCTCTGTAGCTGCTAAATGCTAAAAAATGTTCACCAGCTTGTCTCCAACTGTGTCTGTCTGTCGATTGCCGCTCAGCAGGTAGTATACAGTGGCTTTTAAAACTATTTCTCTGAAACTGATGTCATGAGACCACTGACAGTGAGTCAAAGCACTACTGAATGAGCAGAAATTTGCTTTAAACTCCCTAAAGCCAAAAGGAGCAGCCAGTTCAGTCAAAACTGTTGACTTGCTACAGCTGCTGAAAGCAATCGACTAGAGTTGAATGTTTTAATGTAGTAAGTTTGATTCAGTCAGAGAAGCTTTCTTTAAGGAACTGACTAGTGAAAATTCATATGCAGTTTTTTGGGAAGTACTGGCTCTGTCTTTAAAAGAAGCTCCATAATAGAATAAACACACTTCAAATACACATCATTCTGTCATTATTTTGACTCTGATTAAGATAATATTCTGAGATAGAAAGTGTATTTAATTTAACAAAATATTTAGTCTGGCCAATTAAAAACTCAACTCTTTCTTTTTTAAAGCAGAAATGTCTCTGCTGTAAGTTCAATGAAAACAAGTCACCCCTAGTCTCGTCCTGCTGTGCAAAGAAGCCTCTCCTCCATCACAAAGTTTCAGTGGACCTTAAGCAGTCAAGTGTTGTTGTGTGCAGACTCCCTGCATGACGCAATGAAGGAAGAATTCCACAAACTTACTCAGAGCTGCAGAGTAAGGGGGAGGTGTCAGTGGTTCGCTGACAACTACATGACTGTGCCTTTATTACATATAAATTCAGTTTTAGACTCATCCAAGACTTATTGGGGAAGGACAATGATTAAACCATCTAAAACATACTGAATCCAGATGTTTATAAAGTGTAAATAGATCTGCCACACTCATTAGTTTTAAATTTTTCCCACATCCATCTTGCATGTGCTTGTTTTAAGCTGTTTCCTTCACAGCTGTCACGATAAAATTGACAGATCAGAATATATAGACTATATATATAGACACCTCCTCTTGGTACAATAGACTTTGACAGGAACATGGCGGTGGGCTGCTCACCAACCTGCAGCAGTAGTTCCCCCTCAGGTATGTGTCCATCCACGGATCCTGACAGTTTGCCATAATCACCGTGGTCGCTGCTCTTGTCCATGCCATTGGACAGCTGGTTCTTAAGAGCCACTGCAGAAAAGGACAAAGAGATGTAAAATAGTAAATTCAAAAAAGTCCTTGTTCCATATTGGATTGTTTATAACCCAAAGAACAATGTGCACCTCTCCAATTTCCTCACAAAAATTTGTCATTGTCTTATTTTTCAACATAAAATGCTCTCCTGAGTAAATGCTGTATATTAGACACAATTCTTTAACAAACAGATCCTAAATACGTAAAATACATATAAAAATCTTAATTTCTGCCTCATATTATTTCAACTAGCATAAACTAAACAATCAGTACAATAATCATTGAATTAATTTTTGTGTCCTACTGGCAACTTGCATATTCTAGCCAAGGATGTAAAGAGAACTGAATAGCACATTGATAAAAGGCAAGAATTGCAAGTAATAAACATGAGAGAAACATCTTTACAGAGGGAGACAGACATAAAGTTTTAGGCAACAGGATGAAGGACATAACACATAAAATAAGGCAGGAGGAGGGAAAAAGAAACTCTTACAGAAAAGGCCAAGATGAATGGAAAAATAAATTGTTCAAAGAAATAAGGACAACTGACAGAAGACTAGTGACACAAGAATTTTTACAAACATTTTCTGTTTCACCTCATTAATCTGAAAATCAACAGATAAAAAAGCTATGTTTTCAGTGTATTCAGAGTTATTTGACAGTAATGGTGCCTAACAACTCATTTAACTGTGACCTCTGATCCCGAAGACAAAAACATGGAGGCCAGCACTTTGTGTTTTGACCCTGAGGATAAAGCCTGTTTGAGTGGGTCAAGTCTGAAGAGAGAGAGCTTTTCAAAAGCAGCGCAGGAGACGATAATGGAAGAGGAAGTGTCTGAGCACTGCAGACAATACAGAGGTTGAAGGTGGCATCTCTTAAACGGCTTCTTCTGATCCTGGCCTATTTTCCCTACAGTGATTAATAAAACTCCATCATATCTGTTATCATTGTAAGAGTCTTTGTGTCCACCTGCCTCAGAGGTAATTACAGCAAACAGAGACCTTATGATTGGTCTAGTTTTGATATTAATAATAATAGCAGCACAAAGAGGACATTTGACAGTCTTTTTGGGTTTTATTATTAGTATACATTCAGCCCAGACTGTATGTTTACACACAATGCATAATTTCTAAAAATATTCTCTCTTTTTATTATATTTATGGTATAGAAAAAGGTTGCTGACATTTCTTCACTGATAAACTGAAAAAAATTGCTGTTTGGTGACTGACTCTCAAAAGTCAATTATTTGAGTTCAAGAGAGTTTCAAGTCTCTATAAGTTTCATAGGCACAGTAAGGAGCAAGATCAGCCTTCAATTAATGGTAAAATTGTCAAAAATGGTGTAAATAATACACTGTAGTTAATACAGTGTAAGCACCAGTATGGTTCTTTACAGCTGTTACTGTTTCAGTAAAGTAGTTTATAGCTTTAACTGAAACAGAAATCTAACCTAAAAAAAAAAATCTTCTCATTCATAAACAAATCCTCACTGAGCCATGTCCAAACCTTTGTATATGTCTGTGACAGAGCAGCTCAGTATAGCAGAACCTCACAAGACCAAGACAGAGAGCAAATAAAGCATGTTGAGTATCAATAATTAATAGCTTGAAGGGGTTGAGGGCACATTCTGTGACCTGACGTCCTGAACAGGAGCCACTGGCAAGGAAAACACCTCGAGGCGGTGGGAAGGAGGAGGGGAGGGGACATCTGTTGGCAAAACACAGAGCGACGAAGACACCAACAGCCAATAAAAACATCACAACAGACAATCTTAAGTCCTTTGACTCATTTTCCAAAGACAGAGCACATACAGGAAACTACATATTGCAGCTCAAGTGGGTCCACATTTAGAGGAGGAATAGATCAAGACACAGCTAGAGAGACTGTATTTAGAGAGTAGCACTGCTGGGAGGTGTGTGTGACATCAACGTTTCAAGCCAAAGAACCATGAACCATCAAAAGTAAATTAAAACATTCAGGACTGAGCCTCAAACTATCAGACAAACTAACCGTGTTCAGATTGTAGATTAAAATCTCTTCTGCAACCTAGTTAGTCTGGAAGAATGATGGCACAATGACCTGTCATCCCCATGAGAGAAATCAATTATAAATAAAGTTCAACCAAGTGCAGCCGCAGGATTGACGGGGGGGGGGGGCTTCTCCCAAATGACAACATCAACAACAGAGGAGAATATCTGCAAACTTGTTTGTTGGTGTTAGGCTTAAAAAAGTTTGCATTAAATATACATAAAGAACCTCAAACGTGTTGACTATTTCAATTAACCATGAACAAAACATCTCTCACTCTCTAAAAAGTCCAAAATAATTTTTAATACCCAAATGTATTGCAGGTTTAGACAAATGGAGTGATAAGGGCCTCTGGTTATATCTGCCACTCGCACATACACAAACAAACGAACAAATAAACAAACGTGCACACACAAACACACATACACACACACATACGCATCGAGTGAGCGATCAGCATGTCAAACAGGGAAGAATATAAAAGAAAATACAATGTTGTGTTGTATTACATAAGTAATCACTAATCTGTTCTGAGCACTTGACAGATGGCTTTACATGGAGACAGATGTGGGCTAACGCACGCACAAACACACGCACGTATGCATACTGGTGTTGGTATCAGTATATCAGATACCAACAGGGGAAGCAAAGGAATGTGTTTGTGTATTTTCAACTATAACTAATCAAAATCTTTTCTTGACAAAAGATGAGATCAACATAGGTGCTAAAATTCTCTCATTTCCCTGCAAAGAACCGATGCCAGTTACATATGTGAAACATAAAAATTCAGAGGTGGGTTTCTCAGAGGTTGCAGGAGTCAAAAGTTGAACAGTGGGCGCTTGTCTCCCCCTTTCCTTCTTCAAAAGGTTTGTAAAGCGTCCGTGAGTGGATTATCCCGCCGTGTTGTTATTCTCCGCGGCTTTCATCTCCTCCTCCCACCTCCTCTCGGCTTGCTGTTAAGCAGCAGTCTCTTCAGAACTACATCACTGTGTGGCTGAGACTTTGGGACAAGGGTCATCGCATGGCCACAGGCAAGAGGAGCTGACCTACTATAGGTTAGGGTTGTATTAAGACTTTACAATGTGAGGGGGTCGTCCAAGGTTCATGCACTTTGATAGACAGAGGGTCCTCTGGCCTGTTTTTTGCAGAGTCAGGACATGAGACAGAGGTCCAATGTGTTTTTATTTAAAGACTGAAGCCTGTTTTTGACTGCTTTAGTCTCTGATAGGTTGCTTTTTATCTGTTTACAGGATGCCAGTGGTTGGATGTCTATGAAGTTATTACTGTGGTCTTAAATATTTCATGGGAAGTATTTACAATTGATTATCTTAAGAAAGAGATAACACTGAGATGATAACAGCTAATTTTAAACATCAGCTTGAATAAAGCTCAAGTTGGTTTCTCTAAAGTAATCATGTACAGTGAAGATATTCACTGTTAAATCCAGCTGTACGGGTAATCCAAAAACAGAGGTGTAGGTGTGTGATCTTGGCTGGATGACATCCTATTAATGCCTCAGTTGGCAACAAAACCAAAGCTGAGCATCCTCAGAAAACTTGAACACAGGTCTGTGTATATATAATCAAAATTACATTAATTAATCCCGCCCTCTGTAGTAGATAACGCATGCTGCTGCAGACAAAAGAAGTGTTACGGTCCTCCACACGTCTGTGAGGTTTATGGACTGGGAGGGTTTCTGAAGCCTGATGTAGTTTTTGGAAAATCTACCGTCAACAGCAAATCCGCGAACACATTCAAGTCTGCCAAACACGCATTCACATTTTCATCTTAAAGTCCTGCTATGTTTCTAAGTCTATAAGACTGCTTACCTCCACACCTCACCCAAACCACCACCCACCACCAAGCTGCACAAATCTCCTATAAAAAACAGACATCTGGCCTCCCTACATAGTACAGTATGGCTGTACTTGATTTATCTTTTTTTTACACTCAAGGCTTTGAAACTTTCTCTGACCTTCTCTGACCTTTTAAGCTAAAACCATTCCACAGTCATCTGTATGCTTTCTGCCTCAGTGTCCGCAGGTTCAGTGTGAGGTGTGAAAAGCTATTTCAGTGTGTCAGCAGGCAGGGAAGAAAATTTGTCTCAAGACCACAGACTGACATTTACCAGCTTCACTTCTTTCTTTATCGGTTTTAATTTCAAGATGTGTTAATGTCATCTTGTTTATATTAAAAAGTGTAGATGCTGCCAGAGTAGATGAGAAGACACAAAATACTGCTTCCTGTCAGAATTTAGAAATATTTTCTTAAGCAGACCACCAGTATCTGCTAATGCTCGGATTGATTTTAAGTCAGAGTAGTTCTACATCTGCAGAAGCTCTACACAGCGTCAGCTTTAGCTCCCATCTGCTTTCAGTTGTGTGTTTATTATAAGCCTCCTACCAGAGAAGAAGCTCTTGGTGCGGAGGAAACTGACACTGAGCCTCAGGATGGACAGTTTGTCCAGGCTGGAGATGACATCTTCAGAGAAGGGCAGCAGGCTGGCAAGTCGATCAAGCTCTGAGTTCAGACGGTCACGATGGCGTTTAGACGGGTTGGACTTGGCACCTTCGGCTGGGGTCGGCTTGACTCTGCATGTTAGGGAAGTACCATGAAATAATTAAACTGCACACATTTATTTGCACATAACTTCGCCAACACTGAGTCCTTGAGACTGATAAACATAAACCCATCATACACAAAACAATTTGTTTAACGTCCCTTAAATATGTTAAGTAAAGAATTGTGACCAAAAAATGTACTGACACAGATCATTTATTTTTTAAAGCGCAGAAATGTAAAACATTTGTCACAGTGAGAAATAAAAGAGGGCCCGAAGGAAAACAGCAACTCAAGGATTAAGTAACAAAAAGCAAACTTAAAACTATTTAACTATTGGAACTATTCAAAAAGCTGATTTTAAAAAAACAAAAACATAGAAGAAAAAGATAAACTGAAAAAACTAAAAAACAAGAAATTACAAAGATTAAAAATAAAACAAACTAGGGTGAACAATGCTCACAATGGGAGCAATAAGACACAGGTGGGGCTTTTATGATCAGGTGATTAGGTTATCACAAGAGGAGGGAAACTTGACAGGACCCAGGTAAATTAAAGACACATGACAAAGGTTAAAAAATATCAGGAAATAACTCAAAACTACAACTCATCATAGGAAGAAGTAGAAGAAGAAGTAGTCTTCTACAATTTAAGACTACTTCATTATTAAATACTGACTATTCTGCTTACAGCTCTCTCAAATAATTGATCATTTTTCGAGATAGAATATATAAAAAGTTATGAAGATGAACATATGAAATGAACGACATTCAGGTCAAAGGTGACACATTGCTTTTTTTGTCAGAAAAGCAAAAGAAATCTTTAAAAAATTGAAATGACATTATTAAACGGGAAAAAACAGCAAAAATTCACATTATATCAATTTGTAGAAGGCTGTCAAAATATTATGCTTATCAAAATAAACTCGCTAAAAAGCAAATTAACTGTTGATAAGCGGAAAACCAGACTGTAATGTCTGTTTGTCTGATTTTTTTTTAATTTTTACTAACTGACCAATATAGCATCAGTTGGAGTACACTACTCATACTGATTTCTAAGCAGTTACTGATTTTCTAACTATTCTAACTATATATATTGCAGGGTGCTGGTTTAAGTGATATTTGAGCAGACCAGTATTAATCAGTATTGGGGACTCTCCAATGTCACAAATGCGCATATGTTTTATGAGAAAGTCTATTACTTACGATTCTTGAGAATTAATGCCAATATCTTT
>JAQNCA010000021.1:6619228-6631069 GCA_029783725.1 Acanthurus tractus
ACTATTCTAACTATATATATTGCGGGGTGCTGGTTTAAGTGATATTTGAGCAGACCAGTATTCATCAGTATTGGGGACTCTCCAATGTCACAAATGCGCATATGTTTTAGGAGAAAGTCTATTACTTACGATTCTTGAGAATTAATGCCAATATCTTTCAATCTTTAGTGTCAGTATTGAGCTAATTTCTTTTTAAATATCGATTAAATACAAGTACAATTATTAAAATCATCCATCTTCCATCATCCATCTTGAATGACCACATTTGTTGTAGTAGATTTCATCAACTGTGTAATTGTAGTTGATGAAATCTTTATTTCTCTTTACATTAATTAGGTACAACTCGTCATATCTTACCCCTTCTGCGCCGGTTTTCTTCTCTTCCGTCCCGCGTACATGCTGTTTTTCTGTAGTTATTCGCAGTGAAGGTGGTGGAAATCCATGAAGTCGGACTTGAACAGGCTCCAGACGGGAGGATCCAGCAGACGCGGTCGCTGTCCGGCAGAACCCGGGAACGTGAGCACTGGCAGGGGTCAGGAGCGCGTGAAACTAACGTTATGCTAATTAAGTGACAGGCAGCCGCTTGAAGCTAACCTTTGCGCTGCCTTTAGTGAAATTTAACGTCTATTTGAAACTAATTATTTCAAAGCTAATTCAAATCTTAATGGAGATGAAAAAAGAGAAGTTGCCATGGCTAAAAATAGACGTTATCAGTGTAAACTCACTATAAAGCAGGCGCACCAAAGCTCCGTGTCGAAGACCGGGGAAATTTCAAAAGAAGACTGATGTTATAGCATATTCTCGGTTGTCCCGTCCATTGTGCCGTTCCGGTCTTCGCGTCATTAAAAAACCTCCACTTCAACTTTAAATCCTGAGGATGCTATTCAGACCAAAAAACGTTCAATTCAAACCGTAGTGGAGTTAAATTATCCCTCCTCCCGTCCGCCCTCTCTTCTCTCTCCTCCCGGACCTCCCTGCTGCTCTCCCGGGCTCCCTGCGCGACCAGAACGCGCTTCTCGGGCACTGATTTGACGCTGGGTTCGCGCAGCCGGTCAGAGGTAAAGTAAGGAAAAAAGTAACAGTTTGTCATTTAATTCAAATTCGATTTCTATTAATTTTTATCCAAAATTAGTGTAATACACCTTAAATATATCAGTTAAGGTGTTTAAATCTTTTAAAATAAACATTATGAACTAGTTTAATTTCCCATGTTAAAAGTTTGCATCGTTACCCTCACTAATGTAAATAAACTATACTGGAGGATGTATAATTTTTTTCTATGTAAAGTCAAAACATTATTACACTTAATTTGATCCCTTCTGGCCCAGTTTGTTCCTGCAATGAAAAACCATTAAAGGCTTAACTGGGAACAGACCGTCAAACAAGACCATATGCAAGGAAATGGAAACAAGCTGCTCACTGTTGTTCATTTAACGAGGTTACAGAGCCATCTAGTGGGCAATGAGGAAAACAACAAAAATATTGTTTAAAAAATAAAATAATTTACTGTTTTATACAACTTTTCCTTGGGCTATTCCCAATTTCTCAGTTTGATTGATTAAATTTATAACTGCTGGTTCATAAATGTTCTCATTATCTCCTACCAAAGTCAACCATGTTAAACCAAAATGGTTTTCTGAGATGTATTATTTTTGTTAAACCTCATTTAGAAAGTAAAAACATCTACATAGGGAATATTAATAACCTTTTCCTTCCTGTAAATAATCAGTATAGTTTTTACTGTTGTTAAAATGTTTCTACAAAAAAAAACGTATTTAGAGCTCGGCAGACAAAGCTTACTTTGTGAAGAGATCACCTTTATTATGGTCAGCATGAAAAGATTGACTCAAACACTCATACACTGACTGAGGCAACATATCCAAGGCAAATCCACACATAACTTGAAACGTTACAAAACATCATAATAAGAGGTTACATATGTTTATGTTGTGCAGAAAATGTACAAAAAATGAAAGGCGTGAGTTGGATTAAGGCAATACATTAAAACACAATATAGGACAATACATATTTTGAAAAAAAGGAGACAAAAATTATATATATTTATATACAGGTACACAAAGATACTGCAATTTGGAGACTTGGTCTCCAAAGGTTTGAAAAATAAAAGTATACTAAGTAGGTTTTTTATCTAGAAGCAAGCAACAAGATATATTTATATTTCTGCCTTATATTTTGATGAAAGCACTCAGAATTTTAAAGAGGAAAAGAGGCATTAAGGTGCGCTGCAAAAAATTACACACCTCTGAAAAAAGCGCTTCATTTTGTACTGAGTCTATAAAATGGTTACTATCCATCTGTGATGGTTTTTGGTCATTTTTGGTGAATCTGCTATCAAGAGACACTTGGGGATTTTGCACCAAGTTGCAAAAAGTATGGACACTTTAGTTCAAGTTCACAAAAATATCAATAGTGACCTGCAGGGGGAGACATTTGGGTGTCGTGGCTATTTTAATGCATTGCTCCTCGATTTTCACAAATGCTTTGGCTCATTTTTTTACAGTCTCTAATGTGCAAAGATTCAGACAGAATCTTAAAAAACAAAATGTTGTTCTTTAACTGCATTATATGACCAGATCTACTACTACTTCACTGCAATAAACGAAACTTGGTGTCTTAAACAAAAACAGTTTTTGGGATATTTTGCATCTGAAATCAACAGTCTAGCATGGGTACACATGTTAAATTGAGCCAAAGAAATCAAAGCCATCATAACGCACCCTGTGTCCTCTATTTCTACAGTTAGTGCTTTACTATGTGACCCGAAATGCCTCTGAACAGCTCCAGGAGGACGCAGGTTGTTGTTGATCCAGCTTTCATGCCATATGGTGAGTCTGACATCCAGACCATTTAACATGTTTATACTGCAGAAGTGACATGTGGAGGATTCTCAAACCAGATAGAAGGCATCATATCCCCACAATGCAATCTACAAAGGATATGGAGGAGCTGATCACAGTCTCACTTCTTGTATCACTTCCTGTTTGTATAGACCAATTCAGTGTGTACATTTTTTATGAAGTGCTAACTGCTAAAACGGTGCACTATCACATGTTTTCGATGCATTATTTAGTAGCAAGTTGGATCTTTAAAAGCTGTCAGAAAAATCAATGTTCTTCAGGTTTTTGGTGTGATTTTACATTTTGATTTTATCTTGAATGTAGTTTTTAAGCTAAAAAATGTGAATACAGGAATTCCCTCTGACATGAATGCTGCATAATTCTTGTTTGTGAATATAAAATGATTAATCATTCTGGCTGTTTCATCTGTAGAAATCTTTCTAGCAAATCTCCATCAACCATCAAAATTATGAATAAGTTGACAGAAATTGAATTCTGTCTTGTCCCTTTTGTATCCTTGAGAATAAGCGTCACAGATGGCGTCACTGACTCTATCTTTGGTTTGTAAGTCAAATATTCAAGTTTGCTGTCACTATTTTTAAATTTTAGAGCTTCTAAAATCAGCTGAAAACTACTTTTTTATTTTCTGTGCCCTTTTAGTACAGGAGTGCTGATGACTAGTGACACAAAACCTGCTGAGACAAAAACCAGATTTCATGGCTCAGTACTGAATGAAGCAATGCTCATTTCTTGCAGTTTGAGGCTATCTCACAATGTTTCTTCTCAATCTAAAAGCTGAAACATGTTGTTTTGAATATCAGCAGACATTCATAAAGAGGTCAACTGAAAAGGACTTTCCATTTTTGCCCCTTTTTTAACTGTTAATTGCTAGTTTTTTCCATTTGTTTCCTCATTTAAAATATACAATAGCTGCCTGTTTTACTTCTGTGTTTCGTTGCTGGACGATCGTCGATGCTGCCGATCCGAGCAAGAATGCGGATAAATAAACGACAAAGACAGAAACAGGAGAGAGGAAGAGGACGGAAATTTGCTGTGGTAAATATGAATAAAGGGCCCACTCTCACAATCAGTGTCTTACTGAGACACTTTTCAATATCCTGATTCTGAATATTCAGGTTTAATTTTGTCCAGTCCTGGTTTATATGAAGATCTAAAGGCAGTGAGCAATTCTGGTTAGCTCTGACTCTCAGTCTGGATCTATTTCTAAAAACAAGTATCATTAAAACATAAAACTGTGTACTTTAAAGTAGAGTCATATTCATATAAGCCTTTATAATTAGTGTATGATTTAAAGTATTTAAAACTAGAGGATCCAGTCTGTTTTTTCTTAATTAACACTTGCTTTAGGTATCTGTTTTTGTAATTAAGCTCAAAAGGCTTTCTGGATTATTTTCTCTTATTTACTTTGGCAAACACTTTCAAGGAATAGTGCAAAACATCTAAACATCTAAACATCTAAGGGCGGGTTAAACTTTGGTTTCGGTCACAACAAACGTTAGTTTCCACTACGCCTTTGTGCTGATATTGCCAGTGGAAATGTTTTAAAGTGTCAACAGACTGTCCCTTTAAAGTCTCAGACAGTTCTGTCAGTTTAAGGCACCGTCTGTATTTCTTTCTCCCCAACATCAGGAAACAACAACACAGAATTATTAAAGAAAAGAAAAATGAAAGCAAAACTGGCTCAATGGCAAAAGCTTGGACTGGGTGCTTTTAAAATATATATATATATGAGGCACTAACAAGCAGCTGTTTTCACTGAATCATCTGTTGTTCAAACTGTAAAAACACAGCGGTTCGCTGGGTTATATTTTTGTGCGTTATTGTTTCTATACCCTGTCTGCAAATCAAAGCTCCCTCACTGGGACAGTTAAGAGCTGAAATGAACTTAAACAAGATGCATTTTCAAAAGGACAAAAACAGCAAAAATAATGACAACAAATAAGTACATATATTTTATCCTTCTGAGCTCTCAAAATAAAAAACAGAGTGGGGTGGCATGTTTGTGGGCCAGAGGCGGCAGAGGATTGACAGGAGATTGTCTCAGTGTTCTTTCTTTCAACTTTCTTTTTGTCCATCATGTTTGAGACAGCTGTGAATGCTTCCCTCTCTAACAGAAGTGAGGTGGTTTGTCTTCAAGTCTGAAATCTCGTCCTGTAGACAAATCCAGAACTCATGTAACACTGGGATGTATGCAAAAGATTTTTCTTACACCAACAAATTTGTCCTGGAGATCCTGTTAATACTACAGTCATTAGAAAGCCTTTTAAATTGTGCGATATACGATAAAAAACGCTTTAGATTATTTTCAGGTCTCTCCTGTTCCAAGAATAAACTCCTCAAGCTTGTGGTCCATGAAATCCATTTTACTCAGTCAATGAAATCCTTATTTTCAAGTTGAATTTGAGCCATGTGCTATCAACGGACTGACCTCTGAAGATAAAGTAATCATGGCCTGCATATGCATGATCTTCTAGCCTGTTCTCTCCTATATTGCCTGGCTGAATTTCTACTTATAGAGTGAATTTGTGTGTTTCAGATCTTGCTGTGGGCCATTTTAAAAAAATTCTCAAATTACTCACCTTAAGTAGCATGCAAAGCTGTAATGTAACTACACAAACTGAGGAGGCTGGACAGAAATGGTAGATTGTTATAACTTTTTCCCTGTAGCCCTCTAAACTGCAATGATAAGCATGCTCTTCCCTGCAGGCTCATAAAATCATGCTGTTTTTGTTTCTTCCACCAGGAGCACTGTGAGACCAAAAAACCTCCACAATCACACAGACAACCTTCATTCTTTCTCCAGTGTCAAATGGGCTCATTGCTTGTGGCAAATGGGGAGAAAACAGCCACTAACTTCCTCACCTCCGAAGAAAACACAACTATTCATTTCGTACTACTGTCTCTAATGTTAAAGATGAGATTGTCCTTTTGATTCCCATAAATTTAAGCAAAATCAGAGGACAAACAGACATTTTGGAGACTTTGCTATTTATCTGATGCAATAAATGCAACCATGGGAAAAAGAGAGAGTGCTGTTGCTTAGCTGGCTGATGATGAGTGATTACACCAGCCAGGCTGTAGTCAAACTATCATCCATCAACATGGAGGAAAAAACACATGACAAAAAACCCCAAAATGGTTTGTCGGGCTTTCTTGTGTTAGAGTTTCTCAAACTTGATCATGACTGCACAAAACAAAGCACTGATTTAGGTCATCCGTTATCTTTTTTTTTGTTACTATCCAACCAGCCTCAAGAGGGGATCCATACTCTTTCTTGGAGAAAAACAAACCAAACTCCATACAGATTTTTCTTTCTTCTCTTGCTCGACAAATGGCCGGCCATCCTGAACCAAACTCTTGACTTCTCAAAGCTTTCATCACTGTTTCCAAGTAAGAAAAAAAAGTGTGTGTGGGGGGGATAGGCATCCTATTGGTTCTCCTTCTGTTCTTCAGTCTACTCCACGTTCATGTTTAGAGACAGGAGTCTTTTGCTTCCTTTAACTGTTGTTTCAGTCCAAGTTTAAATCCTCTGCCGTCCTGAAGTCACAGCGGCTGGTTCCTATTTGTTCTCTGAGTAGTATGCATTCCCATTGGGCAGCGAGGAATATGGAAAACCTCCATTACCGACGACTGGATGGCTGTTGATCTGTGAAATGAGAAGAGACAGATAAGGTCTGACATGACTGAGATTCATGTCTTTAATTTCGAGCTTAAAGTTTGGACTTGAGAGCTACTCAGAGTCTTCAGGAGGAAAATATGTGCGAAAAACACAAGATTATATGATTGTATGTATTCCCTCATGTATAGGGATTAGACATTAGGGAATACAAAAAGCTAACATCAGCATAATTAAGCTTAATTTGGTTATTAAGAAATAGTAATAAACGTGTCGTGATGGGAAATTTTGCAGGATAAAGAACAACATGCTGGTTTAATTTTTTGCTCCTTAATGCCTGAAACTTACTTGACACCTTTGTATTTATCAAATTGGGCCACAACATAATTAAAAATAAGCCCCACTTTTACCAGTTGAAACATTAAAGCACCAATAATTATGACCTATCATACCGTGTACTGCATTATGAGTACTATTAGTTTTTGTACAAAAAGTACAATTAAATGCTATTGTTTAGTATTTTTACTCAAGTAGAATATTGAATGCAAGGCTTCTACTTGTATGTATTTCTCCTATTTTGTAATTATTGTTAGGATAAAGTAAAAGATCTATTTTCTTTGTACAATATTGTACGTATGTAAATTGCATATATACAAGTAGTTTTAAATATATAAATATTTGCAGTCTTCGTGTGTGTCATTGTGATAATGACTGATTTTAACATTTTTAACTAAATTTACTGATATAAAAAAGCAACACACATGGACCACTGTGTACACCTTATTCATCACTGCCTGGAACTTCAACTGTTTTGATGCAGATTCAGTTAAACTTTGCATGTCTGCAGTTCACTATTTTACTTTTTTTACCTGTGTCTGATCACTGAAGTTTAAGAACTGCTGCTGTTGCACCAACAGGCCATCCGGGTCAAGACCAGCAGCCACTTGGCAGGACAGTGCCGCCTCATCAGGGTTCGGGATAGCCATCATCTCCGGCACAGATCCACCTCCAGGAAGGTTCTGATAGAAACAGGAGGGTTTGGAGGGAATTTGGTGGATGCTGGGGTCTAGTCTCTGGCAGGACGGCGCCTGATTGTTTGCAGGGTTTAGCCTCTGGCAGGACGGCGCCTGACTGAGGTTAACACCATTTATGGGCACAGAGGAGGGGGCATTTCCGAACATACAACTGCTAGAAGGTGCCAGAGAAGGCGGCACCATGTTCTGTTGTACAGAAAATGGTACATTTGTAGTCTCTTGAGTCCTTAACATCGACCTCCCATTGACAGTGTTCTGAGTCGGGACAACCCCAGAAAGAGGACTTCTCTGAAATCCTGGCATTTGGTTGAGGCAAGCTCTCATTTGTTGTTGTCCACTTGAGGCCAGCTGCTGTTGCTGCTGCTCCAATGACCAAGACTGCCTCTGATTCTCGTTGTTTTGTGTCTGAAGTGCAAAGTGGCCCTGTAGGCAGCTAGATGAGGAGGGTTCTGCATTAAAAACTTGTTCATTTGAAATATTTTGGGTGAATGTTTCTACAAAGTTGTTAACTTGGTTTGAGTTGGACACAGAGGAGCCCCACTGGTTGCCCTGAAAGTTGAACACTGGATTTGCGCTTTGGTCCTGCAGGCCGATCGATTGGTTTGGCGTCCTCATCTGAAAGTTCTGCATCGGTTGAGCCATTTGGTTAGAGTTAGTTCTTAGCTGGTACTGTGTTTGAGCACAAGAGTCTGCCAAGGAGGGATTGAAAGTAACAGGAGCACCATTGTTGCCTGTGGTGCCCATTTGAAGACTGACAGGATCAGGGAGCATCTGCTGTGAAGCAATCTGCTGAAGCGTTGGACCATTTAAACCAGAAGAATTCAACTGAGGAAGATCCATGTGGGTCAGTTTCATCATTCCAAGGACTTGAGTCTGTTGTTGGGCTACCATCTGCCCGCCGTTTGGTACCAGCTGGCTCTGGGGCTCCAGAGACCAGCTGAAGTTCTGGTCACCAGCCTGGTCCAGACTTGGGTTCTGGAGGTCCAACGTGGAGAGACAGGATGGTATGTCATCCAGCTGATCTGGCAACTTGAGCCCACCCTCCCTCTGGAGCTGCTCCTCTACATACGACAGGATGTCATCACTGAGAATATCATTCAGGTCTTCGTTCATTTCACAGGTGGTGCTCATCTTCAGCAGGGTATTCTCCCAGCTCTTCAGCTCATCAGGCCCAACGTCCAGCGTCTCAGTGAGGGCATTATCTCCAAGGATCTGCTGCAGAGTGTCCATCATTTCCTGAACTGTGGCCTCGGACTTCACCAGGCTTCCCACAGCAGATTTGGGTGTGGGGTCCAGCCAGACATCTCCAGGAACACTGACTGTGGCGTGGGTGTCCTTGAAGGCGACATCGTTGAGGGAATTGAGGGTGTTGGCATTGTTGTGTTCACAGTAGATTGACTGGTCCTGATTCAGCATGCAGCCCAATAAGGAGTTTGGACTGACGGAGTAATTGTCCAACTTTCTCTGCTTAGGGGTGGAGCACGAGTCCGGGGCATCCAGGGTCGGGGTCATATCATACAGCAATGCCTCTCCAGTGGTAAAGTTGAACGGCAACTGCATCCGACGGAGGCGCAGCTGCTCTTCACCTTCTTCATTTCTATAACAAAAAATGATACAAGAGTGGGGTGTTTTAGAATCAGCCGCAAGTAATAATGCACTAAAGCAAGTACTCCATCAATCAATTAGTCATTCAGCAGAAAATTCACTGTGATAATTGGTTAAACATTACAGTCATTAAATTATATGGCCAAATTTCCTGGTGTCAGCTTGTTAACTTACGTCAAAGCTTTCTGCCGGGCAACAATGAAGTCTGGTTTCCCTCCTTTGAAGACCACCCTGGCATTGGCCTGGACCCAGAGCCACGTCCCTCCTTTAGCCAGCAGCCTGAAGCAGGTGAAACCACTTTCTCCTGTTTTTATCACTGGATATGAAAAAGATACAGTACAGATTAATTTTTATGTAAGTATGCATGTATACATCAAATTTTAACACAATGGCCTCAGCACTAAATGGCCAGATGTGAAAATATTATGACAAATGCCCAGTTTTTTATGTTCAATCTTCTTACAATAACAAATTGACATGGGAGGAAGTAGAATTCAGTATTAAAGGAAGTGACTGGGATTTGATGCTCCATGTCTGAAAAGGGTTGTGTGACTTACTTCTGATGTGGTTGTCGGCACAGTACATCATATCTGCAGCATGGATGAAGTTGTAGCCTGAACCTTTCATACAGAGCTCAATTTCACTGTAACCCAGCACCACCTTCCCTCTGAAGACAGAAGAAAATAAAGTTACGGTTAGGTCCAAGTAAAAATAGTTTTTATTTATGAGTTTGCTATTTATTGTCATTAGTCTGGCCTTACATGTGTTGTCGTTGTATACTGGCTCTAACCTCAGGCAACCTCTTTATAGAGAACTTCTGTTTGACTCTGATTTTTTGCATTATTATTGTTATAATATATATGAGTATAACATTGATACCAAAACAAGCCAGAAACAACTCAATCTTAAACATCAAATTCTGTCTAGGATAAATTACACTGTGTCCTGAGGTGATTTCATTAGTGTGCATCTACCTCGTGTCGATGCCCATGGGAGAAAAGTCCAGCTTGTGTTTGGTCTGAAAGATGAGAGTTTTGGTGCGTATTTCCAGGATGGACGGTGGCTGCATCGGCGTGGCGATGGCAAACAGAGCAAGCTGTGGGGGAACCAACGTCCCGTCCTCAGAAATCCGGTTCTGACCGTGGACCAACTTCAGGCGGCCGCGGAAGTTCAAAGCCTGGAGACATGGAACGAAGATTAACAGGAACTTTGGGACTTATCAACAAACTCTCACCTGAGATATCTTTGGTACAGTGAGGTCAAAATTTCTCTTCAGTATCTGTTTAGCTGAGCTTACACTCACTTTCTGATGATCTATATCATTTTAAAAACTGACTCTTTCAGCCTATTTATTAGGTTTGTTTTTTATTTTTCAATGTTAAGACATTCATCTTAAAACAGACAGTCTGTGCTGTTTTGTGTCTCACCAAGAAGCCAGAGGAGTTGTCCAGCAGGCAGCGGAAACGACAGCAGAAGTTTCTCTCCAAAAAGGACGAGTTTTCTGGAGGGATGGTCTGCGGGTCATAGGTCATGATGTTGCTGCTCACCTCTGCAGAGTTTTGCTCATCTGCAGGAAAGATTAAACATTTATTTGTACTAAGTTTGTATTTATTTCCTTGTTATTTATGTTGCTACTTCAGGTTTTCCTCTGCAGGCTTCATCTCTGACTTTAACGTGTACTTGTGCCACACATTTATATTGTAGTGTCCATATTTTGCAGGACTCTGGACTTACTGGAACTGTCTCCATCTTTCTGGCCGTGGGTTGGGTTAAGGGCAAAGTGAAGCTGCCGTCTGAACAGAGCTCGGTCGTCTGTATGGATCAACTCAAACACACTCTGATGGACGACATCCGACTAAAAAAAAAAAGAGGAAAAAAATCATAATTTTCTCTGTCTTTTAGGAATGAAACTGTAAATACAAACCACCACTTAAAGTTCTGAAAGCAAATGTGTTTAACTATTGTCAATATACTACACTAATAATTTGTAAAGTAACATAATAGAAAGTGAAACGTTAAAAACTACATAAAAACATAGAGAAATCTCTCAAGGTTAAAAATAATTTGGTTTGATTTATGTCATTTTAAACTACTTTGAGAAACGGTAATAAATACTGCTCTCTATTAACCTGAGAGGACTTGAGTCTGAAACACACTTCAAAAGTTTACTAATATTTATTAATGCTCTCCACAAACCTCTCCATTTAAAGAGAGGGGGAAAAAACAGTTAAGAGTAGCAGCGTCCAGACCATTGATTCATTCTGTCCCATAAGCTGTTTGGCTGATCTCCAGTCAGTATGGGTATATTAGCCTGGAAGAGTTGGCTGCAGTTCACGTCTTGGCAGCAGGAACATAAATGTTGATGCTTAGGGTTATGTAGGACTTCCCACAGCAGAACTAAACTCAAACAGAGATCTGCTTTCCACTTCCAAGAACCAAGAAAACACTCATGTTCATCTGCTACAGAGACAAAAGTTTTATTACAAGAGCTCACCTACTCCTCTTATTTTACACATTAATCACTGAAAGTCAATTTCATGTGAGGCTAAAAATTCTAAATTGCTACAAATAATTTCATAGACGGTAATAAATAGTTGACCTTTTGTTCAATTGAAGTGAGTAGTAAAACAGTTTTGCTTTGTGAAAACTCCAAAATCACAAGATTCACAGCCTTTTTTTACTGATTTAATTGCTGAGAAAAAGATAT
>JAQNCA010000021.1:6636922-6649302 GCA_029783725.1 Acanthurus tractus
AGCTCTATTTTTTATATAAGAACAAGAAACAAAGCTGATGTTGAGCTTAAACAGAGAAAATGTCTGTGAGGCGAGGACAGAAGAGAATATAAGAATATAAAAATATAAAAAAAATATCCTTAACTTGACCAAAGAACTGTAACTAGTAAAAAAAAAAAAAATCAGAGTGTTTAAGGATTACCCTCCCTTCTTTGACAATGACTGCTGACACAGAAGTGAAAAACATTTCAGCGATTGGCTGCTTATGTTTTGTGCTCAGCCAATCAGCCATTTAAAAGTGATATTTAGAAGTTTTTAGATTATCTATCATGTTAAAGAATGAAAACTATTTTTTAATATTATGACTCTGAAAGCCTTCAATCGGTCACTTCTAAGCTTATTTGATCACAGCGATGCTTGTTGCAGCTCGACATTCCAAAATGATGCGGTCAAACAAGATTTGCTGTTACATTCTCGTCATAACTTGATTTGGTCCATTTTCAAACCATTTATCTGTTGAAGACACATTTCACACTTTGATCTTCTTGAGACCAAACAGTCCCTGTCTTATTTAAATGTTTTTACACCGCCCTCAACAAAAAGCAAGCATTGCCTCTCAACCTGATGGAAAAAATCTAAAAAATTAAAACCTCAAAATACTGAGTATACCGTCATAAGGCAGCAAACCCTCACATCAAAGCTGCTTGAACCAATAAGTATTTCCCCCTGTTTCCTTTAAAGGTCAGTGAGGAGATTTTTTTTTATATCATCATGGTTGCCAAATAGTGTTTTGTTTATTGACAAATTGATCTCATGTCCACATTTCTGACACAGAGAGAGTGCCCATTTTCAGGTCATATTTTTAAAACCAAGCAGACTGAACTAATCAAGCACAAATACTATTTTATGTCATCAAAGAAACTTTGTACATAGACGTGGACAAGCCAAAGGAAAAAGAGTAAAGTCTGGTTGGAGCCATAAAAGTACCAAGAGAGTCAGATAATTTGAGATTTACCATAACAGCCTGGTATAAAGACGAGAACAGACCCAGGGGCATCCAAACCAGATGGGTTGGTTAAACACACTGAAGCACAAAAGAAAAGAAATGTCCCAGTGGCTGAAGCTCAGCTCATACTCTTTAAATCTCGTTGTCCACAAAAAGACCAGGCGGTAATTCACATCAGAAGCGGAAAAGTTTTATATCAAATAACACATTCTCAATCTGTGGCAGGAAATTCAATTACTGTGGATATTAGACAACAACAGCAAACAAACTATACAGAAACACATCACAGGTGGCCATTTTAATTTGAGTCATAAAAATGCAAAGAGAACAGTAATTTGGGTCAGAAAATGGAAGGTGCAAACAGTAAAATGCACCAAATAGCCAAAACAGTCTTCTGGATAAAGACTAAAGAAAAAGCCTAGACTTTGATTTTGTTTAGCAGGAGCCATAAATTATCTTTTTGAACAGAAAGAGCAAAAAGTGAGTGAAGTTTTTATTATTTTTGGGACACTGAGATGCCCTCTTGTGCTGCCTGTTTTATTTGATTGATGGTGCTGCCAACCACTTATATTCCCAAAGCAGTATTTCACTTGTCTCACACATATTTGAGGTATGCCACCCTGCAAGCAAAAGGCTCAAACGACTGCAAAGACATTCAATGACAAAAATAGCTTCATGATATTCTTGTGTTGCAAGTCAAGTTGTTATACAAAAAAAGCAGTTGGCGGCGCAGGAGTGAGCTAACACATAAATACAGTTGATCCAAGCTGCAGTTTGCAAGTTTAAATTAAATAAGCACACAATTAAAACATAATAGTATGTGTTGAACAGTCTCTTTTATGTTCATAGTTTATGCTTTTTCAGTCACTGCTTTCACTTTACATTGTTTTAAGGCAACTATGTCACATCTTGCCAGAGATTTCAGCAAAAAAAAATTTGCCGGTCTGCTGATTCTGATGCTTTTACAATGTTTATTATTGCTCACTGTTCTCCTTAATTATTTGTGTTGTGCACTCACTCATTGTGTCTTTTCACCAAGAGCTGTGTATTACTTTAGAACTATTTACACAAGTACCACACTTACACACAGACACGTCTGATGAAACGTGTTTGGTTGGTATGTGACTATAAATAATCTCAAGTTTAGACTCAAAAACAGACAAAAGGATGATTTAAACGAGCTGAGAGAGTCACAGTGCTGTTCTTATCACATTTAAATCTAAATTACTTGTCATTTAAGCTTAATGAAAATTCAATAGGCTAAAACTGTGTGCTCAAGCCGATACCTGTATTTAATAAATGACACAAAATCTGACCTATTATCTGCCTTACAGAGACCTCACCTGCTCCTAAACTGAACTTCTGGTAATTTCCCATCGGGTGTTGTGAAATGTCAACATGGGAGCTTAAAAAACAGCTTTGTGTTAAAACAGACTTCTTTTCTTTTTAAAACCCCATGCTCCCTCTCCCCCTCCTCTTGGGGAGTTTTCCTCCCGCGCCATGCCAAAGGTTCACAGCTCCCATGGCATGCTCTGCACTGCGTTTCATATGATTTATGGCAAAACGCAACAGTGCCAATCGATTTCATGTACTCTCACATTACATAAATTAAAATACTGAATCCTCTTCGTTTTGCAGACCTACAGCAGCATTTAGGTGCATAAAAGCTCTGTTTTTTCAGTGCTTATTTATTCAGGAAAGATTAACTGAGCGCATACACTTTTTCCCAGCAACGCCCTGCTTCACATCACCTCATTACAAAGATTCCCACCTGGGAGCTTGCTTCGACAGCCACAGTCTCTTGCTTTTAACCACTGGGAGCTTCCCAGTACAAACACAGATATTTACTCTTAGGCATTTAGCAGCATTAGTGGAGCACTTTTTCACCAGCTTAAAGTACTGCTCACAGGCAAACTATGATATATGTGCCAATGTGGGCACACAAAGCCTTTTTCATTAATCAGTCCAAAACCTAAATACATTTACTCTTCTGTCATTTATGTCAAAGAAAGCAGAAAGTTCGGACATTAGAGAAGCTGGAACCAGTAAATGTTTGACATTTTCACATGAAAAATGACTGAAGCAAGAAGTAAACTGTCATAAAAGTTGCTGATTAATATTCTTTTGATGTAATAGTCCATTTAACTACTAATCACCGCAGCACTATTTCAAACAAACAGCTTTC
Organism: Acanthurus tractus; assembly: GCA_029783725.1. Lineage (NCBI taxonomy): Eukaryota > Metazoa > Chordata > Actinopteri > Acanthuriformes > Acanthuridae > Acanthurus > Acanthurus tractus. The sequence continues at coordinate 6,640,093 of JAQNCA010000021.1, forward strand.
TTTAAAAAATCAGCATTTTTAAAACTATATTGGCCCAAATAGACTAAAAGATGATTTTTTCTCTAGAAATTAAAGAGAAACTGGTGGTCTTCTTACATATTCCTAACTAGATAAAGTAATCTTTCTAAAACCACAAAAATCCTTTGTATGATTTTATAGCCCTGGTCCTCCTAGGCAAACAATGAAAAACAATACAAGGTGCCTTGCATTATGGGCTGCATACATTCAAGTCTTGACAGTTTATAAAAATGTTTTCTATTTTTTTTTCACCAAAACTTCAACCTCAGAACTCAACTCCAAACTTGCAGAGCTATGAAATCACCTGATGCAGTGATGCATTGTATATAAAACCCTACAGACTCTTAATCTCAAGGCACCTGGTTTGACATCCTCCCTGTAACCTGACCTCACACAAACATTCCCTCACAAAGACGCTTACATCTTACACAAATATAATTTATCAACAGATGACACACAAAGACTGCGGCTCTAAATTTAGACATCCGCCTGACGAAAAAAGATGACATTCATGGTAATAAAATGCCGTGAAATCCAAACAGAAACTGGACGAGATGGAACTTGTGTTCTTTGTTGGCAAAATGAGACACTTTTGCACATTTTGAGAGGCTGAATAAAGATGCAAAGTGCTAATATGAAACAGTTGTTCAGAAACATAACACACACAATGTGTAGTGTGTGTGGGTTGTTAACAAATACTGAGTAAAGATGTACGTTACTCACAACTAGACACAGGAGTGTTTTTTAGAGTGTATGCTTTTGTCTTTGGTTTCACTGTAGTTTTACTGTGGTTTTGGTTTTAGTGCGTGAATGTGTGTGTGCATGTGTGCATGTGTGCATGTGTGCGTGTGTGTGTGTGTGTGTAGAGGGATTCTGTCTGGGCATGCTCAGAGTCAGGGTCTCTTACTAATACACACACTCTCAGCCCGAGGCAATCTGCTTTAGTGGTTCAGTGTCTCAGTAAAGCAACAATGAGCTATTTTAGTATCAGGAAGAACAGGGTGAGACCTGATAGATTTATATAGGTAAGAAGAAATGAAAAATGCATTTGAGGTATAAATAAGTATGAAAACTCGAAAAGAATTAGGACATTTTAGAGCAAAAGCTATAAAAAAAATGTCACAAGAAAGAACTATGAAGAGTAGTAAATAACACAAATTGATTAAAAACATAACAAGATGATTAAAAGAGTTTTCAAAGGAAAAACAACACCTGAGAGGACCATCACAGGTGCCCCAGGGAACTCTCAGCTCAGTTTCTAGCATGAATTAGGGGGTTGGATTACCCCCAATGCTGAGGCTTTAACAAGAAACAGCAGACTACGACCAAACTGCCAGATCCCTCTTTAACAAGAGAAACCCCTAAAACCTGCTCCACTCCCTCCACCTCATCTTCCTCTTTAGCTGTAGAATGAAGAGGGGCCTCGGGGCACCAGAAATATCCCCTGTCACACTCATTTTGGTACTGCAGAATAATCCAAAAGGTCACTCTGCATTTCTATCACCCTTCTCTCATTAAAACACAGTTGTTTTTAATCAGTGAACCCGATGACTGCAGCGAGTTGTACAACTTTATCAAAGATCATTCAGCAGTATTTAGCAGATCATAAACCTAAAGTTGTCGGCCCTTTGATATACATTTATTTTTCTTTATCAAAAAACTTAACATGCTCAGGCTCTTCAAATACAGCAAACTAGATACATTTGTGTTTGGTTTGGTCTCATTTTGATCAGACAAAATAACAACTTACTATTTTGTAACTGATAAAAGAATTTGTTAGGGCTCTAAAAAGCTTCCTGTCATTACATTCAAAAAAGAACCTCTTCTGACAAGGCATCTTTTTTCTGGGTCTGGACCTCCACCACAAAAGCCCACCCTGTGCACTTGATGACCCCATCATCAAAACCCCTAGTACATGAAATCATTTTAGTCTGGTGAAACCCCACTACCCCCCCACTGTGAACACACCATCCCTCCATCCCTCCATCTCCAAACACCCGCTCTGAAGCACTTTGCGGTTTCTGTCGACTTTGAAACCCAAGTGCTGAATGGAGTCATTGTTCTTCATCCCTTTGGACTGCAGGATGGAGGAGGAGGAGGGAGGAGGAGGGAGGAGGAGGGAGGGAGGGGGAGGAGGCAGGAGGGAGGGTGACAGGAGATCAGCATCACCGACACTCTCTCTCTTTCTCTCTCTCTCCCTTTTACTCTCAGCTCAGCTCCCTCTCTCTCTCGCTTTCTCTCGCTCTCTGATCCTGGCAGTGCAGGTTTGGACATGAATGGCAAGGACTTTTGCTCAAGCACAGAAAAAGCCTTGTCTGGTTTGGAAATGGAGACGGGTTTCAGACTCAAAGTTCCCTCTGAGTGTTTCTCCGTTTGGTCTCTGGCTTCAAAACCACTCTCTGGGTTTTAAACATGTATCATCTGTTGTCTAATGTGTGTAGTTTCCTGTTATGTTACTGTCCCTTTGATCAGTGACATTTTGTTGCTTACACACAGAGGCCACATGTAATCTGCACCACAAAGTGCCGTAATTTGTCCATTAGGGGGTGCTATAATAAGCTGTCAGGCAAAGATCAATACATGCTGATTATACCATGTTTCAACTTGAATCACCTTTCATCAACAAATAAAAATTTAAAAATTACATCAGATAATTTTATGAAGTCATTGCTTTTAGGATTTTTCATGTGTTTTTCATGTGTTTTTCATGTGTGACATCTTTTAATAATCAATGTCCGATAAAATCTTGATAACTGCATAGTTTGCTTTGGCAACATTCTGCATAATTCAACATACTTTTAAGAGTCCATAATAATTCTTGAAGGTTACGATTTACTTTAATGTTTCTTCATTTTTAAGCGGTGTTGGTAAAGAAAACATGAAATGTGTCCATGTTTAAAGCTAACAAGACACTCATGAGTGGAAATGTTAAGTGTATTTTTACTGATTTTACTGTTGTTTTTGTTGTTGTTGTTGTTGTTCTCTGCTGCAGCACCAAGGTGTGATAAAACTAACACAAGACCTTGAAAACTGGACTCTTTCTCCCTCTTTTTGTTGTTCAGTGTCCCACCTTTGACACCTGTCACTCATCTTGACAGGCTGCCATCCATCATGTTGTATTCTAACCACTTTTCCTTTTTGCCCTCCTTCACATTTGTCGTTACAGCAGCTTCCTGCTCTCTAATTGGTTTCACTTTAAAAACAACAACTTCTTAACTGATGGCCACACCCAAACGGCAAGCTGACAGAAAATGGTAAACCACCAAACTTCCCAACTGTGATTAACAGAGAAATAATATAATGAATAACATAATGTCAGCGTAAAATTCAACTTGTTTATTTTAAGTTAAAAAGTAAAGGTGTAAAACTTCAGATGCACAAATATTGTTTTTAGGGACTATGTGTCTGCAGGCTGTGGAGTCAGTGAAAGCAGTTAGCTGCAAGCCTGAAGCTGACAGATGAATCCTGTAGTCATGTGTTTCCTGGAAAAATCTGTCAAAGAGTGAAAGGACTGCATGCACACACACACGCACACACACACACACACTGCTCCAGCAATGAACCCGCTCTTCGTAGGACAGCGTTGACCTCTGACCCTGGCATGCTACGATAAGGCTGAGTCTGGTGGAGACATCTCAACGTTTACATTCCTCTGTCTGAACGGCCGGTCACCTTCGAGTGCCTCAACTGATACTGCACACAACCCACCACACCCCTCATGCACACACACACGCACACCCACACACACACACACGCACACCCACACACCCACACACACACACACAACAGCTTTCACATAAATTTTTTAAAGTTTAGAAAGGAGCATAAACCTGACGACTGAGGAGAAAACACTCTGAACCACCGATCAGGAACAACTCAACTTCTGGCTGTTGATGACCCCATGGATCCTGCAACTGTTCCATGTTCTTATTTCAAAATAAACATGGGCATCAACCGGCAGCTTATACTGTTTAGATGAAGAAATATTTGGGCAGAAAGAGGCCAAAAACAATTTAAAAAACACAAGGTTTGGTGGTATTGTGGGTGGAGAGATCTGTAGGAGTGAGGTGAGCAAGCTTTTCAAAATTAAATTTTATCCATCCAAAAACACAAACCAAATAATTTACAGATTTATTACTGATTAAGCTCATTGTGAAAACTAAAGTGATGACAGGCTTTTATTACCTACAACCAATTTTTCTAAAAAGACCGACATCATAACAAAAATGTAGCGTGAAGTTGAAATAAGGACAAAAAATCAGGTCAATTACACACAGACGAAAAACAGAAATGATGGGTTGAAGCAGTTGGTTTTATGTTACAAAAAAAGGCTACACTCAGAAACCCCCAACAAGCAGAGAGTCAAGATGTTGATACACACACAGAGTAATAAATAAACTCAGAAAGAAAGAAAGAAAGAAAGAAAGAAAGAAAGAAAGAAAGAAAGAAAGAAAGAAAGAAAAAAAAAGTTAATGTCTGATGTCCACTGCAACCAAACAGTTGGAAATATGGCTAATTGGCTGTAGTTTCTGCTTATTTTTAAATGAACTCTCCCTTTCCAGCAAACACACACACACACCAGGAATACACACGCAAACACACACACACACACACACACACACACACACACACATTTAGCCTTGCGTGCGAACTTTCAATCCCCGGCATCCTGAACCGAGAAAGGAGAGGAAGGAGGCCGGCGAAGGAAAAGACGAGGAGAGACAGAGAGAGAGAGAGAGAGAGAATATTTAGTATGATTATTGAGCTCACACACACGCACGCACGCACACACACACACACACACACACACACACGCATACACTCACATACACACACACAACTGCAACAGCTGCCAAAGCGTCTGATATTATACTTTTCTTGCTTCGAATGGTTTGCATGATTACATGTTCTCCAATTTGGAACTGCTAAACGTTATTACACAGTAGATACTGATGAGGGAGAAGCAGGGAGGAGGAAGATGTGAGCCGAGATGAGAGGAGAGGAAAGGGAGCTGAAGGAGAAGCAGAGTGGAGAAAGAGAGGCAAGTAGATTGGAGGGGGATTAAAACAAAAGCAGAAAATAGAAATAGGAAGATGACCAAGTGGCAGAGGTGTGGAGAGACCTGGAGAGGGGCGAAAAGGAATCAGGGGAAGTAGGGAAAAAGAGAGGAAGGAGGACAGCAATGAAAACAGACAAGCAAGAAAAGGAGCTGGAAAGAGGGTTGACAAGAGACAGGAGGAGGTGCAAGGTCTTGGAAAGGGTGAGTTAGTGGGATAAACAGGAGAGACGAAGGACAAGTACAGAGCATGGAAGCAAGGGGAGATAAAAGGAGGAGTTGAAAATTTTGTGAAAGGGGGAGAGAGAAAATGGAAGTAGGTGGAGGGAGGGGAGATGCGAGGGTGAGGCGAGATGGGGGGGTGGATGGTGGGGCAACAGACCAACAAACAATCAGTAGTGGAGATTAAAGCATAATGTGGCTCTGGTGCTCTTATCGCTGTAATACCATGAGCTCACTGAGGACAGGAAACCACATACACACATGCACACACATACACAAAATCACACGCTTTTTTAACTACTAAGAAATCCATCTGAAAGTGGGACTGACGGTTATTTTTGGATAAACAAGTGCCTGTCTGCACCAAATCTGGTTAAAAAAATTACAAAGTTAAAATACATAACTATAATAAAGATCTGCATGTTCTCTACCTTAAACATACTTTCTTTTTCACATACATACCTTCTCATACATTCCACAACAAAGTCCACATCGCATTAAAACCTCCACCACATTTGAACCTGTCCAGGACTGCAGCTCTGGAGAATGTTACAACCTCAAAAATCTGCCAGAAAAAAAATAAGTTCATGCCTAGAATATGCATGAGGGCAAATATCAACCCTACACTCAACCTCCATTCACTTGTTTTTCAATACAGCAATTTGTCTTGATGCAAAAACATGGTGACAACTTCAAGTGTTACTAGAGGAGGTTTCGTAATTGTTATTATTGCTGGTGGCAGCTGCAATTTTAATCCAGCAAAGCCCCACAAGCATGACTCATTGTACCGTTTGGAAAGATTTGCTGTTGCACTTTGATCTTGCATGAACATACCTCCTCTGTGATCCCCAGAAGTTTGAGAAAAATTCTCAATTAAACAAACAGTAACTGTTATCGTTGCTGTTGTTGAGACGAAAGTTGGGATGAGATCAGTGCAAGTTTTAACAGTTGGAGCTTTTGATTCGAAGTTCTCTTTTGTTCAGTCATCAGACGTTTCAGTGGTTTGAGGTGGATGATTTCTATCTAACCATCAAACTTCTAAATCTGTCTTTTTTTTCCACATGTGAGGAGAAAAAAATAGGAAGTCAGTAAACAGAAGAACTAACTCCTCAGTCAGTAAACAGGTCAGTACATCAGTTACACTGTCAAAAAACCCCATCAGTAATTCAGCCAGTCAACCCCAGAACACAGCAGTTTACTAAACTGGCCAGTAATCCAGGCAGTCACTTGGAGAGTAAGCTGGTCAGTAAACCTGTTCCCAAGTTAGTGACCCAGCCAATGCTTCACTCAGCCAGTAAACAAGTTACTTCTTTAGTAAACCATTGATTCAACCAGTCCAACTGTAAGTAAACCAGTTACTCAGTCAGATCACCACTAATCTGTAGTAAGTCAGTGGAAAAACTAACATCCAGCAAACCAGTTAGTCAGTCACACAGTCAAGCCAGTCATTGATTTCCTGGCATGCCCGGAGCCCAGCCTGGCGGTCTGGTTGTAACCCTGAGTGCTGACTGACAGGTCTCTCAGCAGCAGACAGGCTCGGCAGGCAGCCAGTGGAGTTGCGTGTAAAGAGTTTGTTTAGACAAGAGAGCAAGGGGGAAAGAGGAGTAGGGGGGCTGGCTGTTCAAAGATGTTTTGTTCAGGCCTGAGGGATCATTTCTACTGCAGAGAGGGAAAAGGTCTCAATCCTGTCAGAACTCAAGAACCAAATGAAAGGTTAGAGCAGAACTGAACCGGTTGGGCTGACCAGATGTGATCTTTTATAAACTGTATGTGTGTGTGTGTATGTGTGAGTGTAATGAAACAGAACAGAGGAAGCCAGATATAGTTTACATAACACTAAGGCACACATTTATCCTTAAACATGTTCACACACATACAAAGTACACATGCATGCAGCTGCAAGATCACATGCACACTTGGATACATGCAAAAAAAGTAATACTCACACAGATGTGAACATAGAAACAAATGCATGAATAAAGACATGAATGTGTTTTTAAACACAACATGCAGTCATGTTATCAGTGGTGCATACAAACATAAAGCTGTGCAGAAACATACAAAAACACACAGAAAAGTGAAAAGATTAAAAAACATGAGGGTATGCTCTGTTTATTGTAGTGGTGTATGTGTGAGCGTATATTTATGTGTGTCTACATGTGTGTGTGTCTGGTCATGTTTGAGTGATAAGTTTCCTCTTTGACGAAGTTCTCTGTAAGATCGAATCATTGCTCAATTAAAAATTGCTGGGAGCTATTGGTACAGCGAGTGGATCTTTTATCTGATTCTCGCTTTACGTTTCCACTGCCAAAGATTTTGTTTCTCTCTCTCTCTTTTTATCTTTTTCACTCATTTTATGTCTCTTGAGTCTTTTGTCTCTCTCTCCTTTCATTATTTTCTCATTAGTCTGATCTATCTCTTCTTCCTCTTCCTGATAGCCCCCTTAAAAATGTAGAAATTATTTGATAAAGAGAACCAGTTGACGTGTTACTAAAAAAAATAACTGAGACAAGCAATTATTTAAATCGTTGCTCGCTAACTTTCTGCCAATTGACTTATTATTTCATCTCTTTAGTTTGTCAGAAATTGCAAAATTTGTCAGGAGCAGTTACAAAATTGTTCTAATTGAGCTCAACATCAATTAACTACATCAATAAAATCCTGCTATAACATTAGCTAGTCAATAATGTGATCGCAGAACAAGTTATAATGTAACAGTCACAAGGGAAGTTTTTCTTTATTGATCAACTTGACTTTAAATACTTAAACACCTTTTACAATTACTCCTGTACACTTTTGCTTAAATAAGAGTTTAATTACATAGTTTTACTTTAAATGAAACACTTTATCATTGTGTTATCAGTAGTGCTTTTATTGCGGTAAACAAACTGAATAATTCCGCTGGCACTCCTAAGAAGTAACTACAATGAAGATAGCATGTGAGTAAAAGCAATACCATTTTGCTTTAATCATATTTTTTAGTAAATGTAAATTTATTAGAATATAGAGAAAGGGATTGTTCCAAATCCCTGACAACAATAGAACTCATTTACTTGACATTAAGACCACATTTCCCATCAGTCTTGTCTGTTCCTGTTGCTCCATGATGAAAATAAGCACAATATTCAACACTTCCACAAGCTTTTCACTGTAATAATCTGCAACATCTGTGTTTTTTAATATCTAGAGCCAAATTAAACAGTTGACTAATAAAAAATGAATCAGCAAATGTTTCTGATTATACATTTCTATATGGCTCTAAGATGGCAGATAACTTATCAATTAGTTGATAAAAATATGCAGCATTTCCCAGTGTTTTAAATCATTGAAAGGTCATTTGGAGTCATCACAAAGGTAAAGTTCTGCTTGATCTGGAACAACAGCGCCCCCCTACTGTTTCAAAGCATAAACTGATCCAGAAAACCGCAACACTCAATGACACATTCAGGTCAGAGTAGAAAAGATGCTGACAGTCTTCTCAGTGGCAGTGTGGTTTATTTATATATCAAACTTGTGTCACATTCAGATGAACAGAAGTCCCTCAGATGCAACTTAAGGAAGGTTTTTCCAGCATATATGAGGCTGTTGCGTCATTTTTCACAAAAAGTGAATCAGAGGAAAACCCAGCCAACCTCAGCAGCTTCCTGCCTGTCGCTCGGCGGTGGGCGGTGAAACCCCGAAGAGCTTCCATAAAATGACATCATTAGCGTGATTCAGTCTTCCTCTCAGCTTTTACCTAACACTGACATTCAGAGGTCTTTAAGGTGGACTGAAAAATTAAGATTTGCCTGCTATGATTTTTTACCGTTCAGTGTACCAATACTTAGATAACAAGTTAATTTATTATATTAAAAATGTTAAGGAAATGCTGTTGATAGTGCACTGACGTCATGTCAATTATATTTGGCCATCAT
>JAQNCA010000021.1:6650151-6660288 GCA_029783725.1 Acanthurus tractus
ATATGTAGGATTTTCATCAGTCCAGTTGCAGTGGTCTTAATTTGAGATTGTCTTGTTGAAGACTGGGTTGTCTCAGTTTGCTTCTTTCCTGAATCAAATTTCCATATATGTATTGAAAAAGGTAAGAAAAAAGCCTGGTTTGGTTGAGAAAGCTGTCTGTGCCTTTAAAACCCTCAAACAACTGATTTCTTTGCATCGTTGAAGCCACGTGCTGCGGGTGCCACGAGGCGGAAGTGGTCACACGAGGCTGCCACTGTGGTGAAACACACTGACACACATACGCTCTCACATACTATATGTAAATGCTAGTTATGGTTCATTATTTCCATTGATGCTGGGTGGTTTGATTGAGAGATATACATAGGTAAAAAACACAAGAGTGGCTGAGCCTAGGCAGTCTTAAAAGCAGGTAGTTTCTGTTTGGTTTGGAGGCACTCAAAGTCTTCTGACTTAAAAAAGGTCATTATATTACCAGAAAAATACCAAAAAAAACACATTTTTATACATCACAGAGTCTTATAATGCTGCTCTTCAGAATACTAATGAATATGAAAGGATCCTTGAGGCTTGTTGGTGTATTTAAATTTCATTTCTTCTTCAGAAATAATCACGACTCAAGTCAAAACCTGACAAAAAATCATCTCTGTCTCTTTTTATGCTGGCTCAATGCAGAAAACTACAAAAAAATTAAAAGTTTTAAACCCAGAGCTGACCCATATTTTGGATATATGTTACTATAAAAAAGACAAAAACACATAAATTACTATACCATCAATTAATGAACAGTTTTAACTTGAAAACTGATCTCGTGCCATTGCCATAAAAGGTGGGGATGACTTGAACAAATTTATTGCACTTTAAAAGCAATTTGCTCCGAGCACAAACAGAGTCAATAACATGAGAAGGCTTTAATAGAAGAGACTCTAGAGACGTTTCCAGACACTAAAGCGTGGAGTGAAAAACTTCAGCTGGATGCTGGAGCAGAGGAGCTATCAGAGAGAAACACCAGACTGATTAAAGATCAGTATTATGTTTTTTTCCTTTTTACTCCCTGCAGCCTTCAACACAATCAAATCCAGACTGAACACCTGCACAACTGCGAATAACATGGAAATCTGATATACAGAGCCAGTATTGCTCGTTTATTAAATAACAGATATGATCCATCTTCCATCCCAGCTGGACAAAATGTCTGAAAAACCTGAAACGGGATGCCTAATCATGTTTTCTAAAAAAACAACTGAAACTCAGTTTTTTTGCCTCGAGTTAAAAAAATGAGTCACCGATCTAATTAAAGTGAAAAGCTTTGTCGGTGAAACTCTTTAAAGAGGCCAAAATACTGTGTTTTTTGGGTCTTTTTGCCGTCAGACAAAAGATACAGAAGTATCTGCTGCCGTACCACCATGCTACAGAGCAGCTTCTTCACTCAGGCTGTGAGACTATTTCATGCACCATCTGCACTCCTCCATGTTTAATTATTTTTATTTTATTTTTTATACAATCAATTTATCAATCAAGAGGGAACCACATTTTAATTTCATTATACAATCTGTTGTATAATGAACAATAAACTTCCTTGTATCCTTGTTTCCCACAGATCAAATTAAGAGATACCAAGAATCAGCGAAGCATTTTAAATTGCTTCAAAGCCAAACTGGCAATGTTGATCACTTACAAATTGTAGCTGAGTCTGTGCTCATTCATGGGTCTGCTTGAGTTTGTGGATTGTGTGATAAATTAAAGTAGAAGAAATCATATGCTGTTGCAAACTTAAGTCTGCACCTTGCAAATTTGGTAACACTGTAGTGTAACTTTGGCAGCAGAGCAGCTGGATGGATCATTGCATTTAAAATAATGTGACTAAAACTGAAACAACAATTTCACACATTTATGGTGTAAAGGAAAAGAAGGGCACTTAGTCTAGAATTTAAAATAAGAAAGCGATAGTTCTAAAATAATAGTAGTGACTCATGGCTGAGCCCTCCAGAACTTGCATATTTATCTGAAGTTTGTGAGTGAAGATCATCTGTTAAACAGGATGCAGCTCCCCCATCTGTGACCTGCCCAACTTAAACCATCAGCTCTTCCTCAAGATTTATGATGTTGCATTCACTGTCCTACTGTAAATCCTCAGAGACACTACACATGCAGAGAGCATGAGAACACGTGAGGACACCCTCTGTCTCAGAGTAACAGAGATGAATGCAGTCAAACAGGCTGGGTAGGTTTGTTCCAGCACGTCTGCAGGAATGTAACTTAAACTTAAAGCAATAATACTCAGTGACCACTGGAACTGCTACTTGTACTGCTGATGCTGATGTTGTCTGCTTTTTCACAAAAATACTTTGGCATCCCAGAAAGCACTGCAGCAAGTAATCAATTGCTGCAGTGTGATGAAAGCCTCCAGCTAATATCATATCTTGTCAACTAGCAGGGCATCAATTATTTGCAGTAAATATACTCTTACCTGAGCAGAGATGTGCAGAGGAGGAAGACGGGTCACCAGACATAAAAAAAGAAGAAAAAAAATATTGTTAGGGGGCAGCTCCTTCAAAATGATCACACTGAGATTGCTTTCCAGGACTCCTGAGCTCAATTTTCACACCTAGTACAAATACATGCAGATAAGATACAAAATTATTCTTAGGAGTAAGTGGTGTGTTTACATGCACTGCAGCAACCTGAGGCACTTTAGTTACAAATAGTGGCAGTGTCCCTAACAAAGTGCAGATGCCTATGTCAGTCCTGAAGGGCTAATGACCTTACTACTAAGTATCAGTTATGTATAAGAACCAGTCCCAAATTAAGTATCTGCAAACACATCTGAGCAATAACAGCACACTAAAAAGGATTCTCAATGTGAAATACAAAGACTGCCAGTGCATAACATCTAACCCGGGTCAACACCTGGTCAAATAAAAAGTATACCTAAAGGCTGAAGAGTGTACTGTGTTTTACAGCCATGTTAGCAAGCCTGCAGCTAGCTAATTAATCAACTAGTAGGACAAGTTGCAGTGGTTTATCTCACTGTCTCGATTGATGGCAGCTCAGCATTTTCACCAGTGTTATTCAACACTAAACCACTGGGTGTATCTGGAATTCCTGCTCCTAATTTGAAATATTTGGTCAGTTTCTTCACAGTATTCCTATAATCCAGGTTAAATTCAGTTTGCAAAGTAAAAAAAGCTTCTCCAGATGCTTGAAAGTGTTTAAAAACTCCCTCTCTGAAGCAATACTGGTGTTACACTTTATTTGATGACTTCTTTTTCACACCTAAAGCTACAATTTTTACAACAAGGAGCAAAGTTCCAAAAAAATGATCCCGTATGGTACCAGATTCTGGCCAGCATATCTGGTATTGGTTCAAATTAGAGTTACCTGACCCTGTTTGTAGCTCTAATTTGAACCATCAACAATCTTTACAGCTTGTCACAAAAAGAGACCTCTGTATGTCTAAAGTGGAAACTATGTAGAAATGTGAACTCTCTGAACCTAGAATTTCATACTTAACCACAATTTGAAGAGCCAAGACACCTTTTCTGCCAATCTAGCTGCTGACATCAAAGCAAACCTTCAATACCCTAAAGCTTTAGGCTATCTTCACTCCAAACAGCATCTCTCATATGACAAAATGAGAAGATTTCTTTAATCATTATTGAGCAACAGACATCAGGCATCCATTTTCTGTTTCTAAATAGATTTATGATGTTTAGGAATGAAAGTCTTCCAATGTAAACTCTGGGTCGACCTCGCCACAGAACTCTTTCAACCTAAACAGTCCAAAGTGGGACCGGAGGCAAGCTGCTGGTCCCCAGACAGAGTGACAGAGCCTCTGGATGGCATCAACAGACAATTGGGCTTTAGAAATTATATGCAGAGCGTGACTTGATGCCTTTACTGTCAGTAAACACTGGTGGTTGAAAACACAAAAGAGACCTACATTTTGGCCTGGGACGGCATGGGAAAGCTGCAGGAAAGTTTGTTTTCTGTCAGCAAGTCCCAATCTTTGGAGATTTTCGAGGCTTTACCCTGGAACTGCTCATGTTCAGCGAAGCCGGCATCACCATCTTTACGTCATGCCAACCGCAATGGAAAAAAGTCTCTGAGACCTTGCGGTGGCATTTGTTCTAGACTTTTATTATGGCTGTCATATCTGTCACACGCAAACTGGACTGATGCCCATGTGCAACTGCGACGCACTGCCATAAGAACAACTGTGATCAGTTTAGTTTAGTTTCACTCTGATCATTACAAGGAATACAACTAGCATGCACTTTCATCATCACAAAACATTTTTTAATGTCTTTTTTTTTTACATGCTGTATGCAACGTGTCAGAGCCCAAGGTGACATCTTTAAGTATCTTTTTTATCCTCACATTTGAAAAGCTGAAGCTAAGGTATCATTGGCATTTTATACATGTCTGGAATGGTTGAACTGTTTTTTGCAGATTAATTCTCATTAAAGCTGTCACATAATACAGAACAAGCCTAAAGTATCCACAATACGATTAATTTAATCAATGTGGGGAGAAAATTGCAGAAAAAACCTCAAAGGTCAACTTTCTGGCTTCAGTGGTTTTACCTGATCTAGCCAATTATTTCTGTTTCATGCAAAAGACATTATTGGACCTTTTTACTGAGATTATTTTGTACTCTACCCAAGGCCAACAGAACTTAAGGTAACATAAATATTGTATGTTTAAATGTGTATGTTAAAATAAACCAACCGGTTGCTTTGTCTACATTTATGGTTTTGTAAGGCAAATACATTTTTCTACAACAGTTTCCAAGGTTTTGTTATAAACAGTGTTTCTTCCACCAGGGGCAGCAAACAAGTGAAGATCTCAAAAAATCCAAAATTCAAAGTAAAAAAAGTAATTGCAGTCCCATCCACAAAGCCTGAACTGCACTGCAGTCACAGCAGGGAGAGCTGCATTAAAACATTCATTATGACTACAAGTCTTTACTCCTCCCCGCAGCCTGACTCTCAGCTGTTTCTCAGCTTTCACCCTGCTCTGCATTCATTCATGTGAATTCACCCTCTGGCCCTATTTTCCTTCAGCATCATTTTTTTCCTTGCGCTTTTATCTTTTCTTCAGCAAGTTGTGGTGTTTCTGTTTGTTGGCGGTGCACAACAAACTCTGATTCTTACACTAAATCAGTTGATTAAAAACCAAGAGATCAACAAAACAACCTGCCATTTAGGCTTTTTAATGTCTCTGAAACAAAACATCAAGAGCACTAGTTTCAGCTTTTCTTGTAAGAATATTCTTCCATTATCTTTATTGATCCTGAACTATTAGCTCCTATTTTTTGTGTGTTGGTTGGATGAAAACAAAAAACTCTAAAATATGACATGTGTAAAAACACTGTTATGCTTTCTTTTTGACATTTTTTTCAGCACACTAAAACTAGAATTGCTTAAACTTTTTGATCATCAACTACCAACACTGAACAATCATGTCAACCTGCCACTAATGTTATGTCATACTTTGCTTAAAATGACTTTATTTCTGCTCCATTTCTTAATGATTTACAGATGATCTTTTCGGTGAATTAGCTTCAGCTGGGAATGGTATTCAAATGATCTGTCTTACTCATAATTTTCCACTCACATATATTCATGTGGGTGCCATATTTTTCATTCAAAACTCGTTGTATTACAAAATTATCTGTTGTAGAAAAGACAACAAAACTTTTTGCTGAAGATTGTTCATATTAAATACAGCTAAAGCTGAAATCAATTTATTTATCAAATCATAATAACTGTGTTTGTGTTGGAAATGAAACAAAAATATCCCAATAAAGACATGAAAAAGTAAATATCCATTTGTTTAGACAAGTTTTAAGGTTTTTAAGGTTTTAAGGTTTTATCCTTGTACATGAGCAAAAAGTCTAACATGAGGCACCGGATCTGTTCACCAGGAATCTTTCGCCTTCCCTTTCAGCATCGCGGGGGAGGGCGACAGGTTTTATTTGGCTCCTAAATATATACCACACATGTCTAAAAATATTTGCTGGGACGACTGCAGCGCACATGGAGGCTGATTGCTTCAAGAGCTCCGTCAGCTGCTGCTACATGACGCCCAATAAGAAACACATGATGAGCTACCTTCAACAGATGACAGGGTGACTGGTTAATGTTTGTAATCACTCTGCAGTCTGTGTTCACACATCCAACTGCACCATTGAGGGTTTAATGCTCCTAAATTCAAGTCATTATGGTCAAATTTGTTGACGAATTCAGGCTTTTCTTCTCAACTGCAAAACAAATCTATTGAAATCAGTTTGAATTTAATGTTTAGCTCTAAAAAATGTTTTCCTTCCAACTTTGTTTCCCTTTTAGATTCAAACCCTGACCTCTGACCTCCATGTGAAAATGGGAGAATGAAAAATTTCCTCAAGAATCTGAAGGGTTGCTTTTTACCAAGACTTGCCTTTTGAGATATTTCAACATCTTACTGAGGTTTATTTAGTAAGACAGCAAAATTTACTATTTACCATTCTGAGCGTTGATTAGTTTAAAAAAACTGCAGGAAGGAGTGAAACAAGACAGAATGAGAAGCAACATGAGCTGTTAGGTGAAGAGCTGCAGGTGACAGGCAGCAGCCTTAAGTTTCTCTGTCAGATAGCACCTCATCATCCCTTATTATCATTATCAGTTTTCCTTTCAACTCATAGTTTAATCTGAAGTTTTGCCAATTGGGAACTTTTGCTTTTAACTCTGACACTAAATCATTCGCCAAACCTCCTCGTCTCTTCACAGAAAGAGTGAAATCTGACTCCTGCTACTTTGTGCTGTGACTCTGCTGCTTCACTCAGCTCACACTTTCCATTTAAAAACACAACATCTGCCATCTATTAATTTTAAAAAAAAGGTAAATCAAAAATGGGCAAGTAATGTAGTTGATCTATGTCTGCACATTGTAAACCACCTGCAACACTGCACTTCTTCAGCAAAGCCTCTGTCTGGTAGGACTGCTATCCTGACTTAGTTATCTTAACTCCAGATATTTTTTTTGCAAAATTTTAGAACAGGTGGAACTACATTACATAAAAAATAAACAAGTATGAAGTTTTCAATTAATTTCCATGGTGTGCCTTTGCAGTATCATACCTTCAGAATAACCAACAAACCCAAATTAACTACATCTGTTGTGCACAGTCACTGTTTTTTTTAACATGTGCTTTGCTTCCTGGAGAACAGTAAAGGGTTAAAGCAGCCCTCTCCAGTGTGTAGAGTGATTACACAACTGGAGCCATTGTTTTGGTGTTTGGGCCCAGCGGCGAGGAAGGCCAGTTTGCCGACATGTCTGAACCAGCTGGAAGGAGGCGCCGGCTCCTCTTTCATCTGCAGAAGCTTAAGTATGTAAACAAAAGGAGCAGCACTGCAATGGAGGAGACAAGCATTTAAAAGACCAGAACAGAGGCTAAAAATTTGTACTGAGTGCACAAGACATTAGCTCATTTCTGATCAACAAGGGCGTCATAATCTAACAGTGCTGCAGAGAGATCTACCTGGAATGACTGGACCATTCTTGCATCTACTAGGGCTGTAGTCTGCCAATGATCTAGTTTACTGTCTTACAAAACAACAAAAGGAAGCTAATATTTTTTTATTTTAGGAGCTGATACAACTGACTGTTAGATAGTTTGCTTAGAAAGTTACCGAAACTCTGTCTGGTTGCAAACAAGCCATCTGTTAATCAAAAAATACCCATAAGCTAAAGCTAAATTAGTATATTGAGCCCTCCAATCTCCTTAGAAAATTCTATCAAAAAGAGGAGAACACAATCTTTGCACTGCTTTGTTTTATTGAGGACTTTTCTAAAAAAAAGTTCCCCTTTAAGTTCATTCTT
This sequence comes from Acanthurus tractus, assembly GCA_029783725.1. Taxonomy (NCBI): domain Eukaryota; kingdom Metazoa; phylum Chordata; class Actinopteri; order Acanthuriformes; family Acanthuridae; genus Acanthurus; species Acanthurus tractus. The sequence continues at coordinate 6,658,012 of JAQNCA010000021.1, forward strand.
TTTTAACGATAGCAAAGAAAATTAAGATTTTAGGTCTAAAATTGTGATTTTTTTTGTTGCATTGTATAGTTTCATAATTATGATCCTGTACTTTGCATTATCTGGATGAAAGGAAATATTTCATCCCTTTACAATCTATATTTTCAAGTGTGCAACACTGATTAACTTTGCAGTACAGGTCTGTGCAGGTATTCATTCACACGTTCATGCAATTTTCAACTGCGCAGTTAGCATTGGGTAGTATGATGTAGATATTTTGCCGGTTTCTATTTCTTAGTTTCTGGGTATAAAATATTATAACTTCAAACAATATTTGAGCTTTATTATGTGGATTCAGTATTAGTTATTAATATGTTTCTGAACCTGTCTCACTTTTTACATTCAAAAACTGTGATGATCCATTTTTTTGATGTTGCTCTTAAGTGCCATGGTGGATCCTGTAGCAACATGCCAACACCTACAGCAGGGATTATCTACTATAAACCATCACACACACATGAACACACATAAACACACACCTCTACAGCTGCATCATTAATATCTGCAGTGTGTGTGCGCGTGTGTGTGTGTGTGTGTGTGTGTGTGTGTGTGTGTGTGTGTAAGTGAGTGTTTTGCAAGAGAAGTTTTAATTTCCTGACTAAGTATTTAGATTGAAACACGCAGCGACTTGGCTCAGGTCTGACAGAGAAATGAAATTCAGCAGCAGCAGTTGGTGGTAAATTTAAGGCCAGCTGTCAAATCAAAATAATTAGGGTTCTCCTACAAAGGAGGAGTTGGGTCACTACTCACGGTTGCTGAGATGTGCAATGTAGGAAGTTAATTAGTGGTTCTTGTCATCTTTATCAAGTAAAAACTACAAAATACTTTCTAATGTTAGCTTGATAAATGATAAATGTGATGCCAGTCTTCTTTTTAGGGCGTCTTTATTTTTGTATTGGGCAGATGACAAAACTTGAGCTGTGAAGACCCTCAAAGCGATGCAGATTTTAGCCAGATTTGAGCCTTTGTCAGATTAAATGAGCATCAAGACATAACAACCTCTGATGAGTATTTGTCAATATTATTAAATTGGCTTAAAAACTGCAGACTGCAGATAAACAACAACTAAAGCAAACACTGCATGCAGACATTCAGCAAGATTTTAACTTAAATTTTTTTAACATCATTGAAGATGTAGGGCCTTATCGTACACCTGGTGCAAACGTGGTGCGCCAGTGGCACAGGTGTCAGTGCTGTGGTACACCCGGCGCAAATGTCATTTTTGCCACAAGTGTAAAATAGCAAACCCACTTGCGCCAGGTCTGCGTGCCGAGGGGCGGGAGGTCTGAGAATTAAGGCAGAATGGAGGCGTGTCCTGGCGCATTTGCTATACCCAGCAGACTGAGGTCAAATGCGTCAAGAGTTTAGACCGGCTGAAACCTGGTCTAAACAGAGGCACAGACATAAAACAACATTTATTTGATCAGACAAACAAGGATTAAATAATAATTATTTGTAACATGAACCCTGAGCAAAGAGTTCTGTCTCCTTATCGCTGAATTGCCTTTCTTTGTTTGAACTCAATATCAACAAGACAACGACTGAGAGAAAAACAGTCTGTCAACCATTAATTACCACATGTATTCTATGAACAAAAGGAATTTAAATTTTTAGGTGTGCATGTGTGCCTGCGTGCCTGCGTGCATGCGTGCCTGCATGCATTTTTTTTCATGCAAGGTTGACCTGGAAACTCCCCTGAACAGATGAAAACTTTCCCTGCCCAATGCGCCACTGGTGCATGGTGGAAAGTGTACAATAGGGCCTGTAGTGTTCTTGCCTTTGAAAACATTATCAGTACCAATTTTGCAGAAAGACAATTTAAAAGGTGTAGTGTAAGTTAAGAAAAAAAATAAAAAATCAATAACACTTAAAGTGTTAGTCAAGTTATAGGATTATTTTCCTAAGAATAAGGACGCACTCAGTCAGCTAGCTAAAATGCTGTATAAATGGCTCTCAGAGCAGAAGCCTGGAAGCCTAAAGTGGAAGGCCCCCCCCCACTCAAGAAGGATTGGCATTAGGTATCGATTTATTATGGAACAGAACAGGCAGTTAAACTTAAGGTTAAACACAAATAATAGCTGAACACTAAAGCTGAGGGGATCCGTTTTAAATCCTAGCAAAGTTAATATTTTAGGCTTTTAGACTGCTGGTTATATGAAACAAGACATTTAAAGATTTGAAAAAATGGGATCAAATTGTCACTTCTTTTTCACATTAAATAGACTACACAATTGATCA
>JAQNCA010000021.1:6745912-6765007 GCA_029783725.1 Acanthurus tractus
GGTTTTCCATAGTGCTCTTGTAATGGCTTCTGACAAGTTGTTGTTACACTAACCCTCTAATAGTGAGCCAAAGTTAATCCAAAGCTTTGTTGTCCGTTTTCTGTCATGTTCCTCTTTTTGTTCATTTGTATCATCATTTGTAATCAGTACTGTGTTATTACATATATGAATATATATATATTTAGATATGGGCATAAAAACTAAGAGATGACAAAGGAAACTCAGCAGCAAATGCATTAAAATGACCGGAAATGACAAGGTGACAATCAGATGTATTGTCACGTGTGCGTATGTGCGTGCACGCGGGTCTCCAGCACCTCCTCAGCCCTGCCAATAAGGTCATCTGATAAGCTGCAAATCCTCCCTTACTCCCTATCAGGCAGCCTTAAGGTTTGAAACACATACACCCACACACACACTCTCTCTCTCTCACACACACACACACCCCACACACACACATACGCGCACACATGCACACACACACAGCCCGCAGTCATCCGCGACTCTATTTAATTAGATGGAGCCTTATTTTCTGTTTGTGTGTGTATGTGTGTGTCTTAACCGTTTTGGTGTGGCAAAATATTTTCATCTCGCAGACACACACACACACACACACCCACACGCACACACACACACACACAGTGTTGGTTTAAGAGGAATGTGGGTTTTTCCAATGGCTTTATTTTCCCTGTGTTGTTTTCTCCTTTTTTTCTCCCTTTTCTCTGAATTCCTTCTCCACTTTCCTTCCATTCCTTCTTAATCTTCCTCCCTCTTCTGGCTGCCACCTCTTCCTCCTCTTGTCCTCCTCTTCTCCTGTTTTTCTATATTTTACACATTTTATTGTTTCTTCCTCTCCACATCATCACTTTTTTATCTCCTCCCTTTTCTCTTAATCTGCTTTTTATCTTTTCTGCCCCTGCATTTCTTCCCCAGTCTTGTATTTCTCATTTCTCTGCTCCCTGGATTCATCTTCTCCTCTCTTTTAGACTTTCCTCCTTCTCCTCCTCTTCCTCTTCCTTTTCTTCCTCCTATTTCCTTGTTTTGTTTACCTTCTTCATCTCGTCTACCTCTTTCTCACTCTCTCTTTTTTGATCCCCTCATCTTTTATCCAGCCCTCCTACTTCCTCTTCACCTCCTTTTCCTTCCTGCTCCCTCTTCACTTCCTTTACTCCATTGTTATGATTCTCTCCCCTTTTTACTCCTTGCTCTCCTTCTCACTTTTACTCTCTGACTGTCTCTTCTTACCTCTCTTGCCCATTTCTCTCCTCCTCCCTTAGTTCAATCTGCTGCCTCTTTGTTGTCTTTTTCTCCTCCTTTTTTACTTGTCTTGCCTCTTTTTTCTTTTTTACTTCCTTCTGTTTTTCTTCCCATATCTTATGCCCTTCATCTCCCTCCCCTTTTCTCCTCATCCTTTTCATTCTTAACATACCTCCTCATCTTCTCCTTCTCCCACACATCTCCTCTTAACTTCCTCCCTTCTTCCTCCCTTTTTTCTTCATCTTCCTGTTTTTCAGCTCTTTTCCTGTTAGCAAACTCATGCTCACAAACTGATTTGCATGTGCCACAAAACACAAACTACACACAAACACACTCTCTCTCTCTCTCACACACAAACACACACAAACACACATACACAACAACAATAACAAGCTATTGTACACAGTCTCTTACACACTCACTGTTGTCTGCCCATCCCCCCCTCTCAGAGGCTTAGCCTGAAAACTAGCATGTCATCGTTTTCCAGCTGTGTAAAGGTATGCTTCGTTCTGTAATTAATGGCCGCTCAGCACAACACACACACACACACACACAGAGTGATGAAAAAAGTAGTCATGTTTTGTACTTGGACTCACAGTTTGTAAAATTTCCACTTAAAAATGTCTTTTTTATTTTGGTCTCTCAGCCAATGTAATGAAAACCAAGTCTTCGTTTTATGTCGTGGTGAAGCAGTGTGGGATCATGGGATGTGTTCATTTCCTTGTCAAACAGCCTCCATTGCAGATTAAAATCTCTGCAACTGACTCAGGCAGAAATGTTCACAGATGAGGTATTGTGTTAGAGTCTGATTCACGAAACATTTAGTCACCTTTGCACACTTCTTTGCTCACTCTCTTACAGATGTTCCCCTGGAAGTTACAGACAGGACACAGAACGAAACGTCCGATTTCTCTGAGTTTGTTGGAAATATGTGGCATGAGATGCGAACACAACTCAACACATCTTGTAAAATACAAATAAACATTAGTTTCAGTCCCTTAAATACTCTTAACAACTTCTGTTTTGCAAAATCTGTAAAAGTGAAAATTTTTGGTTAAACAGCTAAAAAAACTGCCTTGGAATGGCTGTCTTGACATCACATTGGCCATGATAATTTACAACACGATGTTGACCTGTGTTCTCATTTAATCAATCAGCATTATCACTTCAGTCTGTTAAAACATGCTAAACCCTTTTCACTTAATTATAAAAGCTGCTTAATGTGACAATTATCTACTAGTGCTTTTCCCCTGTATTTATTACATTAATACATTTTCAGCCCATTTGCTGAGTTTTATCACGGAATCCATCTGTAAATGCTTTATGAATTGCTACTCAACAGTTTTTTTTGCTATAAAAGGGTAAATTATTGCATTTAAAACACTTGCTGCCCTGATGTTGACCTGTTGACGTGTGCAAAATGCGGCTTTCTCTTTCTGAGTGCAAACCTCTTTTCCTGAAGCGCTGATGGCTGATGATTCTTCTTTAGTGGCACTAACATTTAGTACTTAGCAGCTCATTTACCTGGAAATTCATCCTGGGGGAAAAGGAGAGCTGTTGTAATATTTAACGGATGAATTTCTCTTGTGATGAACAGTGGCAGTGGAGCATAGTGGCGCTGCAGACTAATGCAGTTGACCACGTGCCAAGCTGAGGATTTCTGATGTTTAAATTTTTTACTGCAGGTTTGCATTGTAAAAAATTAAAACACTGAACAATTTACAAAGATGCATTAGGACATCTGAGAGAAATCATCCATTCAGCCGGGAGGAATGAGATGTCTCTCTGAGCCGATGCTCCAAAAGAAAAGATGCAATGGGAGATGGGATCAGATGAGCCTCAAAACATTTTTGGACAATTATTCCCTTATGCCACTGCACTTCTCTAAAATGTGAAGAAATTAAACTCAAAAGCTCCAGACAAAACACCACTTCAGGCCCATAATAAGTGTAATTTTGTGTCATTGTATTGTTGTTTTTGGAGAGGAAAACTGCTGGCTTCAAAGGAAAAACTCACCATTCATTTTTCATAATTCATCATGAATTAGTAACAGTTTGAACTTTAATAAATCAAACATTTCATGGCTAGAAGGCACATTAGAATAGTGGGCTAGATTTCACCAGCAGATTTCAAAATGTGATTTTTGTTTGATTTATGCCTAGTTTTTGCCATAAAATGTGTAAAATTATGTTTTTGTTTGTCCTTAGTTGAACACAAACTGTTCCTGTAGTTTTTACCCAACCAGTCTTATAAAACCGGATCTTCACCACAGTTGTTTTTGGGAAACAGGCTGGTTTCTTGGTTAAAGTGTAACTCAGAGTAGTTTCAAAGACTTCGAGTCAACAAACATTAAGACTGACATCATCATCATCATATTCTCCCACCAGTTTAAAAGGTTGAGGAGGTTTGCTTGTTGTTGGTTATTTGCAATGCTACTTGTTCTTTTCTGCTTTTGTTATAAGCACCTTGACATTAAAATGTAGCATACTGTTTACTCAAATTATGGTTCGGATGCCATCGTTTTGCAAAGAAACAAGAACCTTGCTTGCTCTTTATCACATTTTTCACTGCAGTTTTAAAGCCGCACTGAATCACCATTTTTGTTTTGGCTTTGCAGTAAAACATCTATTTGCAGTTTACTGCAGGATGAGACAAAACTTTAAATCTAAGGACAATTTTGTCTCATAATCATATTTTAGGGACATTGCTGTTCTTACCTGTGGTGGCTGTGATGAATTAAAACACTTGGATTTATTTTGTCATTCCATCGCACTAAAAACTCCCCAGTGTCCTGATGCAGAAATCATTCCCAGGCTTCTCGGAGTCATCTCCTCTGCCCTGCAGGGAGCAATCGTTAAACTCTCATTTGATTCAACAGAAATAAAAGGTGAAACTGCTCATTACAGCTGAACATATCCCCCCCGTCATTCTTAATTTTACAGGCGTTTAACCAACTTCTTTCCCTGAGCTCCTGTATGGTTCTGTCGGTTCACTGGCGCCACATCACAGGTGTAAACAGGCGTCCAAATGCATGCTGGGAGCAGAGCTGCAGTGCCACAGGCTTCAACAGGGCGGCAAGTTCAGAGCCAGAGTCAAGTAGACCAAATGTGTTTCTACTCTTGAGATCAGGTACGAATTAGGTCTGCACAGTTTGCTGCAGAAATGATGAAAGAGTCGACCTTTGATATGAAGTTTGAAGTCAAATGAAGCTGAGTTTTATTGGTGTTGTGATGTTTTATTCCCAGAACAGCTGTAAGCAGCTGTAAACGAACACCTTCAGGTGATTAACTTTGTGTTCATCATTAATTCTTTGCGTCAGTCAAACACAGATGATAACAAAACATTATGTAAAACATAAAGGAATCTGATTTTTGGAGGTTTCATCTAAAGATTGTGATTTTAACATGAAAGCCGTTACAGACTTTGTAGGTTAGCAGAATCATCTAACAAGCCTTTAAAGTTGTTTTCATTTGGTTTTATTAAGCTGATAATGAAGAATCGTGACTCAGACTGAGTAAGGATCAGTCTTTGGGTTGTTTGATCTTGACTTAAGAGACTTTTAGCCCTTCAGTCTCTTTCTTTGATCTGGGATTAATGCCTGTTTGAATGCTTACATGAGAAATTCAACAGTAGATTGAATTTAAATATCACATACTGTTGGTCTAAGGTTTGACATGTTTTGTTTTCCAGTCACACACCAGCAGGCCTGCACTGCTGAGTTCCATTCTCCGTCCTGTAATCTGCTCATTTTAAACAGCTGTGATGGAAAAACGATAAACTCTCCGCGAGCATATGGCTCCTGAAAATGGTTATTATAGCAACATTCATCCAGGGATTAGGACTGGTTGACTCTTGGCTAATTAAACTTTAGACTCCCTGACGTCCACACTTCTCCTCCACTCTGTCAGCCTGACTGAAATGAGCTCATAACGCAGAGTACTTCATCGACTCTGATATTACTGCTACAGCGGGGGGAAAAGTATTCCAGTTTTGAGGAAGGCTAACCCACAAACCTTCCAGCAGTTTGCAGTTTCCTTTTTAGTGTTTCCTCCCCCTCTGTGATTGAAATTTCTCTGCCAATGTGAAGTAAAACATAAAAAAAGGAGTTCATTCCCCCAATTGCTGTATTTACTTTGTGTTGTTATTCAGTATCTCTAAAATATAAAGAATCTTTGTATAGGAGTCTTACATTTTGCATGCAGGGTATCATAGTCTTATTTTGCGTTTTTGTGATTGTCTGTGTCAGTTTTCCTTCTCAAATCCTGACACAGACGTTTTCAGCATCCAGAGGGGTTCAGCGTGGGCCTGCAGGGCTCGTTTGAAGGTGTTGGTTTGCTCTGAACTAAAGTACCTGCTGCGCTTCCTGTCGCAGCAAACAGCAGCTTCCAATTCCTCGTTTTCTTTTTTTCCCTGTGTATCAGTCACAGGCGCCCTCAGCTCCTGCTGCATTCAGCGGGGTTTGCCTCGATGTTATATCAAAGCCGGTGACAGTGTCTTTGTCTGCCGGCTTGTTATTGATCGCAGCCTCGCTCTGGCTGCCCACTGAGTGCTCATTTTCGAGCAGTGGGAGGGGTTTTATCGACGGGCGACACGCTCCCTGATGAGCAGCGAGGGTGTAGGAAAATGAAATGTCACCTCGAAGGAGTTTGACTTGCTTTCAGCTCAGCCATTGAACATACCCCACTTTCTCTTCACTGCATGCTCTGCATCCCAGAGTGCACTGCTGCAACAGTTTCACTCTACCTCCAGAGAGAAGGTGCTCTGAAGCAATCCCTGTTTTTCACTTTTTTTTTGTCATTTTCAGGCAAGCACTCATCTATCTGCTCACGTCTGAGCTCTCCCACTTTTTCAAACAAGAGCAAACTAAAGCTGCAGAGGTGTTTATAAAAACTAAGCTTTTGTTGTGCATGAAAGCACGAACAGTAAATTAAGTAAATATTCAAAGTGATAATTAAATTGAAATGAAAGGAGTCAGATGGATGTACCAGCTTTAAAGACTTAGCAGAGAAATGCATTTAACAGCAGTTTTTTGGCCTTTGTGAAGAACATGACTTTTGTGAATTTTCTTCAGTATTCTAATTCCTAAAGAGTCAGTTAAACATAAAATGTTGTTTTTTCCTGTCAGGAATGTAGGAAACATGATTTATCCAGGGAGATTTTGCTGGAAAGCTGAATTCTTAGTCAGATATGTTTTTAATCATTTGTATTAAAGGTTATAAAATGCACAAAAATAAAAAAAAAATGTTATATCTTTTTTTTGAGAAAGTAAAGATGATTACACTGCTTATTCAAAAACTTGACAAAAATTGAAACTCCTGCACCACGTAAAATTGTAACAGCAGCTTACAAAACAGTCTCTGCAATCTGAAGATCCAATGTCTTAGCTTTTGATTGTGTTACATGGTTCTCATCAGCATATTGAGTTTACTCTGTTGGATTTGATGCGAGCGTAGATGATGCAGCTACTAATCTCTGTAACCAGATTCCTGCATTCTGTTTATAAATATTAGTTGAAATGTTGAGTTGTTGTCGAATTTAAAGTTAAGTTGTTCATTGAAATGGTTAGAAAAGACGGTCCTGCTTCCAAAATAAAGTCAGTAGTTGGGGAGAAATCTGATTACTGACTTGCCTCCCTTTGCCATCCTCAGGTATCTATAAAATGTTTGTCTGTTGAAGAGTTCATTTTCATGTTCAAATACAACTGACTGGAGCTCATTTTTATGGTTTCTCTTTAGTCTGCTTGCTGCTGTAGGAAGAATATTGTGAAAAGAAAATGAATAAAAAGTTTTATCTCAGCAGATAAAAGTCGTCCTTTGGGAAAAACTCTCGCTGACAAGACCATGATAAATGGGGAAATTCAGCATATCACACTTAAAAGAATTCTGTTGAAAGTAGATCTTTCAACCATTTAATTAATTGCCTGATCTTAGCATAAATTTTTTACTTTGACTTTGCGTTGTGGTTGTAGTCATGTTTGTGGAGATTGACAACAACTTTGTTTCTGTGCACAGCAATAGTGAGGTAAGAAAGAAAACAGTTGCAAGACTGTTTTTTAAATATTTTTTTAGATTAAAGGGAAGCAATACAGTAAGTTTTACAGAAAACATCACAATGATGTAAACAAAATAAAAAAATGGAGGGCAGGGGGTTGGTTGTTTACTGTAATTTTGTATAAAAAACTAATTTTTGGAGAAAGGTCTGACCATTGACTGTATGAAACACTGGACAAACCCTCCCTGACGTCACCCATTGGTTTCTGCATGAGCGAAAGTGAAGCCTCAGAAATCTCATCCTGGGCGCCGCCATTAGCCTGCACATGACTCCGCCAAGAGCCCGCCTAAACGACGAAAAACCAAATATGGGAAAAAAGGCGGTGGTCGAAGGACAAACAGTGCACCCACTCAGCTAACAGCCCCCCACTTTTCATCAACAGGCTTTCAATCAACAGAAAATTGCCAAATTTTAAGCTTAAATATAAAATAAACAAATGAGTGAGAAAAAAATTAGCCCCCCTTAGAGTTTTCATGAGATGATAGAGAAGCTGTAGACAAAAAAACGTTGTTTGAACCAGGCTGTAAATATGTTTATTTCTGCTCTAAAGTTGGCCATTTTAACATGGACACCAATGGGGATTTGCTCCCTTTTGGAGCCAGCCTCAAGCGGTCAGTCGCGGACTTGCAAGTTTTTGTACTTCCTGGTTGGCTTCATTGCGGAAGTGGGGAGTTTGCCCCTTGGGTCTGACCAGCTTTTAGGGCCATATCAGCCTCAGACGAAAAATACTCTATTCAATGCTTGTTTTCTCTGAGATCAAACCTTGCTAATAATGGCTAATTTTTGTTTTTTTCATGTTATTGGTGAACATTATGAAGTGACGCTGCAGCACTCTGTTTTATTAAAACAAACACCTGCATCTGAATCAAAACCTTGAGCGTTTAAAGTGAGAATTCATCTGCAAATATTAAGAGCTCTAATGAAGCTAATCAGTGAAAGACATTTACATGCAGCTTCTACAGTCTGTGTTACTTTAATCAGATTAAAATGGAATCATTAGAGCGCAAATGCAAATGTTCCCATTGCTGCCGCTGCTCGCCACATCCTGCAGGAATAATAAAGTCTCTTGTGATTGAAGGGAACACATTTTGCTGCAAAACAATTTTTTGCTGCCTCTCTAATCAGATTACAGTCTTCTGCTGACTGTGTGTTTTCATACACAAATTGAATCACAGCTCAATTCCGACGAGGAAATTGGTAGCTTGGTTGATACAATCACAGATGTAAATACTCAAAACAAACAGAGCAGTGGAGCCTATGCAGCCCTATGAGGAATAGATGCATGGCTTGAATTCCAGCAAAATAGTGCTACAACTAACAAGCTTATTAGCCTGTATGATAAAAGCAAAATAAGTTCTTTTTTTGTTTTGAAGATATGGTATTTGTATTATCTTTATCCCTCCCTTAAATGTTTGCAAATAATTCCCTTTTCCCCCTTTTGTTTAAGAGGTTTTAACTCTGGCAGAAGAGGTTAAAGAAAGAAGGATGGTGCAACACTTAAACAGTGAATGCAATTCCACTAAAATGGATTTACACAAAACTTTGCCATTTGAAATGTTGTAGACCGAACATCAACACCAGCTGTGATCCAGACATTATTGCCAGACATTAGTGTTCGACCTCAGTGACACTCTGTCTGAATGGGAGAAAATCTCTGCAGTCAGGTTCAAAATCCAGTAGAAATAGTAGAGGCTGTAATAGCAGCCAACGAAAAACTATGGTATACTATGGATCACATGTTAAAAAAAAAATCACATATAGATGAAACATTCATGTGCTAACACATACCAAAATGTTTGATATTTTTACATCTCTGCTTGGCATTATGAGTCTGTCTTTTATTTTGCCTTTCACTCAGAACCTAAAGCTGGCCTTATTTCTTAAATGCCTTTTTCTTTATTGCTTTATTACTTCTTTTCTTTATTGCTTCCTTTTGTTTCCTTATGTTGCTGTATTGCTTTCTATTGTTCTTCCCTTAAATCAAATCTCTGTCTCACTTTTCTCCAGCAGTTCAACGCTCACTGTCTTTGCATTTATTTAAAAAATTCTCCCCATTCAGTCGGGACTCATTATTTCACAGTGACATCCTTCATACTGAGTTCCTTTAAAAAGGCAGTGATATTTGTCAACCTTGTTTTCTGCTGCAGTGGCTTTGACCTTTGTCGTCTTTCACTGTGTTATTGATCTAGAAAATAAGCTTCTTACTCCAGCGTAGCCTTGGGAAGTCACTCCAGATGTAAGCATCAGCTAAATCCCCCAGTGCAGATGTGTTTAAAACTGGCGTGTTGCCCCCATTTTGAAACCCTTTCTTTGTTTCCTGTCCAGATGAAAAGCTGCCAATGAGCGAGTGTTATGATAAGTACCAGCCATGGCTGCCCATCGCATCATCAGAGTGACAAACAACAACCACATCCTCCCTCGCTGTAAGTCTGAGGGAACGCTCATCGACCTCAGTGAAGGGGTCAGTGGAGCCAGTCTCAACGATGTCAAAGGTCAGTGATTCACTGAAACCACCAGAGTTTACAACATTGTTTCTAAAATATATTCTGTAAGGGATTATACTCTATTATTTCAGCTATAATCAAAATGCACTAAATCTCTTCAGAAGTTTGTGCTGTTTGTTGTTTTTTTCTTTTGTAATTATTCAGTCATATTGTTGAAAACATTGCTCTTTTTCTTGCTCTTTTACTTCACTGGTTGCCCTTAATTACAGCTTTGCATACATGCTTCATAAACACTAATGAGGGAAACTAAATATAGGAAATTATGCACTTTATCCTCTCATAACTGTATGTAGTGATCTATATATTTTGCATTTGTTGTTAAAATAAAAAATGATTTGGATGTCTTTTTCAGCTTTTGTGAAAATTTTTAAGAAATCAAAATCAACTGTTGAACTATTCCAACACAGGATTATATTTCTGATCTGTAGAACCATCACCTCATCAGTGCAACTGATTTATCATGTCTATAGCTGATGAGGCGTTTTTAAGCAATGAGCCAATGAGTGATTAACTGCAGTTATCTTAAGTGAGGCCAAGCCAGTTACATTAATGCTTTGTAATCAAGACAAATAAAAGACCATCAATAACGGTTTGAGTTGTGCTTTGGTCTTGGTCTTTTTCCATTACAGTGCCTTCTCCCAGTGCCTTAAGGCTGGACACTTCGGCCTCCTATGGAGCTGCACAGGAAGTGGTTGCCATAAAGGATTATTGCCCCAGCAGCTTCACCACACTGAAGTTTTCCAAAGGTGATCGCCTCTATGTGCTGGACACGTCAGGTGGAGAGTGGTGGTATGCCCACAACAACACAGAAATGGGCTACATCCCGGCCGCCTACGTTCAGCCAGTCAACTTTAGGAACTCTTCACTTAGTGACAGTGGGATGATTGACAGCCTTGGGGAAGGATACGAGGATGGGTCAAAGGAGTTTGGAGGGTTAGGGGAGTGGACAGGGATAGCCCTCAAGACCTCTCATATTTACAACAACAGTCCCTTCTCTGTGAACCCCTTTATTTGTCCATTAGATCAAAACTGCAAAGATGTAGATGTGAGGAACTCAGCAGACCTTATTCTGTTTGATGCCTTAGCATCTCCATCTTCCTGCTCCAACTTCAACTCTGGTACATTTATGACCAATGGGTTCAGCAGCTTCCACATAAACAGTACCACCCCCACCAGCCCAAACCAAGAGGTTCTACCTAGCCTTCACAGGGATAACCCATTTTTCAGGAGTAAACGTTCCCACAGTCTCTCAGAGCTGTCAGTCCTCCAGGCCCAATCAAATCCAACCTTGCCATCTTCAGGATTCTTTACAGGTCTTAAGGCTCCTTCACCAGAGCAGTTTCAGAGCAGAGAGGACTTCAGGACTGCTTGGTTGAACCATAGAAAGTTAGCCAGGTCTTGCCATGACCTTGACTCCCTGGGCCAGAGTCCTGGATGGGGCCAAACACAGCCAGTGGAGACCAACATTGTGTGCAGATTGGACAGTAACGGAGGAGTTGTTCAGCTGCCGGACACGCAAATCAGTGCCCACATCCCCGAGGGCCATGTCAGCCATGGAGACCACCAACAGATCTCCATGAAAGCATTACTAGACCCTCCTCTAGAGCTCAACAGTGACCGCTGTTCGACTGTCAGCCCTGTGGTGGAGATCAAGCTCAGCAACATGGAGACCAAGTCATTCATCACGTTGGAGATGAAGGTATTGGTAACTGTAAAAGAGAGTTGTTCCAACACAGAAGTGCTTTGTGTTCGAAGTGACTGTAAAGACGGGCCTTATACACCCATCCCCAATGCTTACATTTACAAAGATACAGTCCAGGTGCAGTTGGATAATCTAGAACCTTGTATGTATGTGGCTGTTGTGGTTCAGTCACAGTGCATTGGCCACAAAATGACTGTTTGGGACCAAGTGCATAGGAAAGTAACTCTGGGTGTCTACGGACCCAAGCACATCCACCCCTCCTTTAAGACAGTCGTGGCCATGTTCGGGCATGACTGCGCCCCTAAGACCTTATTGGTTAGCGAGGTGGGCCGGCAGGCTAGCTCCACCACGCCGGTGTCCCTTCAGCTGTGGGGGAAGCACCAGTTTGTGCTGGGCTGCCCTCAGGATCTCCAGGTTGGTTTGTACTCCAACATGTCCAACTACCAGGTGAGGGCCAGCGAGGGTGCAGGGCTGATTCAGGGATTTCAAGTCAAGCTTGGTAAAGTCAGCAGGCTGCTGTACATGATAACATCACATAACCCCAACAGTATCTCAGACTTCACTCTCAGGGTTCAAGTCAAGGATGCCCTCGACTGTATCCTCACCCAGTTTTGTGTCCAAACTCCACAGCCTCCGCCAAGGGCAGGAGCAAGGATAACGGGCCAGAGAAGGTTTCTGAAAAAGAAAGAGGTGGATAAGATTGTCCTCTCACCACTGGCTGTCACTTCAAAATACCCCAAGTTTCAGGACCGTTGCATTACCAACCTTAAATTTGGCAAGTTGATCAAAACAGTGATCAGGCAGCACAAGAGCACTTACCTGTTGGAGTACAAGAAGGGGGATGTTATTGCTTTGCTCAGCGAGGAGAAAATCAAACTGCGAGGGCAACTGCGGACTAAAGAGTGGTACATTGGATACTATCAGGGAAAGATAGGCCTCGTCCATGCCAAAAACCTTTTAGTTCTGGGTAAGGTTAAGCCCATTTATTGGTGTGGACCTGATCTAACAACCACGATGCTGCTGGAGCAGATCCTCAAGCCTTGCAAATTTCTTACATACATCTACGCAACAGTGAGAACTGTTTTGATGGAGAACGTAGGCAACTGGAGGGCATTTGCAGATGCTCTGGGGTATGGGAATTTGCCTCTGACGTATTTTTGCCGGACTGAACTAGACAGTGAACCTGAGAAAGTGGCATCGGTTCTGGAGAAGCTCAAAGAGGAGTGTACAAACATGGAGAACAAGGAGAGGAAGTCCTTCCAGAGGGAACTCATGATGGTAAGTCCAAGACATTTAAGACATGTTTTTTATTTTATTGCCTCAGTGTTCTTATGGCTTCTCTTAACTAAAGGTGGAGGCAATCATACACACCCTGATTCCTATTAATAGGGGTCGAATCCAGGTGTCAGTTTCACAGAATTGAAATATTGATCAGAAAAAATGGACAGAAAGGTGTGCAGAGTCTGAGTTTAGTGCCTCTTTAACAAACACAAAAACTATAACTTGTCTATGTCCATGTAAGTCATCATTGAAGTGTAAAAAGCAAAAAACTGGTCAAAAGTGTGACTGCCAGAAGGCAGAAAGTTAGGAAATGTATCATTCACTGTCGAGATTGAAGTAGTTACTGTAGTAAATCAGAGCAGCTGCATGGTTTTTAATAAATCTCCATATTTGGTTCCAGACTATTGGTGCTGCATCACAAGAGAAACTATCGTGATAGATATACTGTTTCCCTGTGAAACAAAGCATGAATCTGAGATTTATTCACATGTGTGAGCTTTGTCCTCTAGCTAAGAAAAGCTTAAGGTGGCCGTAAGCCTTTTTTCAGTCAGGAATTGTGAAGCTACAGCCTAATTTCCAAAGGGAGGAGAAACTAGAAAACTGAACTCTAAATATGTCATCAGAGAGATTAAAATCTGTCATTGTTTCTCAGACAAAGAACAAGGTACTAATTGTTGTTTGAGGTCTAAATTTCAATTAGTCATTTCTTTATAAATCTCTCAGGCCTGTGGGAAAATTATAGACCTCAGGACAGTGTTTTCACATAGCTCATTCTGGCTGATCAACAATCCAAAACAGAAAAAGTTGCAGACCAATTGAATAAAATAGAATAGTAACAGTAAGTTCTTGCTTTCTAGAAACTGAAAACAGATAACATAATATGTTTGAGAAATGACTTTTTTAATTTAATCTGATTGATTTATACCAGAATATTTAAACAAAAGGCACAACCTTTTTCACTGGTTTCTCATTATTTTGTAGGTAAAACTAGAGCAAGATCACAGTCAATGAAATGTCAGAGAAATTAAGAGTTTAAGTCATACTTTTATACCAAGTCCCTTACATCGTCAAATGTTAGACTATTCAAAAACCATTCATGCTCTGCAAAAGCATTTGCTGCACAGATAATTGGTAAAGAAAATTGCCCTGCATTACAAAACTGCAACACTGCAGCAACAGCTTTTATTCTCAGATGATGCACATAACCAGCTGAGCATGCTTATCAGCACCCTTCAGATGGCTGCTGCATTGTTAGTTAAGCTTTGTTAAGGTCAAAGGAACAAATAACTAATATCCTAAACGGTCCATCACTCACTGTCTGATTGATTAATGTCTCTCTGTTATCTGGACCCACAACATGATTTCTTCCCACCTTGGCCTGGTTGCAGTCAGGCTATATGACGTGAAGGATTTGATCCCTTACGCTCAGTCACATGAATAGAAAACAACTCTTACAGCCTGAGGTTGCTCACAGCGGGAACAGCCATCACATGAAAAATGTAAGAGGAGGTTGGAGAAGGAATTCCTGTAAAGGGGAAGCATAGAAATAAAACTTAACATCTGCAGTTTGAGCAAAAACAACTCTGTCAAGCAGTCGCGCTCCAGCCTCCTTGTGCTTTCTTCTCTGACAGCACTGGCACCCAAGGGGAAGCAAAATTGTCCCGAGACATTTGCCTCACAAGGTGCTATTATTCAAAAGGTACTTTAGCAAAGAGCATTTTCAAGGGCTGATAAAACGTGCATGCACTGCTGTGGTAGTTTTAGTCAGTGACCGGTGCAGCAGCTTTGGGTAAAGTGCCTTACTAAACGGGACTCTGACAGTAACTGTAAAGGTGAAGGAGAGTGTTTTTCATTTGCTTTTTTTTTAGTTATTACCTTGCATTGTTATTACCTGGCAACTGCCTCTCCCTGTTAGGCTGTAAGTCATGTGACCTCCAAGGAATCTCACCAAGTCTAAAACAAATAATGTATGGTTTTATGATCTGTGAAAGGCTTTTATTCTGGAGGCTACCTTCAGCTCCTGCTGTGGCTTTAAACTGCTCAAAGAGAACCTTGGCTTTCTTCTCTCTAAACCAGACTCCGTCCTTGACTCCACTGTGCTTCACTTTTTAATATTTACCAGAAATGAAAGCAGACACACTCAGATGTCCTTCATTGAAGTCCAGAAATCGTCTTCTGAAGTTGGAAACACTTTCATCTTCAGGGGTGAAACAAATTTGTCCCATTGACCTTGATTGGGTGGATGATTTGTTCACAAGTGTTACAGCAAATGCAAGCGTTCAGACTGATTGATTCGGTCAATCAGTCAGTATGGTTTGCCATTATATGCAATTTACCTCTGATGTGATGCAGCCACAGTGGAACTGATTTTAAAGCCTGAGTTAAAGGGCCAGTAGCGAAACATGATTACTCCAGACATTCAGTGTACCACAATGCTCTGTTCACAATCAATCAAAGCAACATTTTAATAATTTTTCTAAAGACTGAGCTCTCAGGAGGCATCAAGACTAAAGCTGAAACAGTGTGTTGATTAACTGATGAGTGGAACAGTGGGAAAATTTCTTGGCAACTGTGAAGGATAATCAATCAGTCATTTAAGTCATTTTCAATCAAAGGCACTAAAAATCCTGTGGTGCTCCTCACTTGAGATGAATTGTAATTTATTTTTGTCTTCGTAAACTTTGCGATTTATAAAAGGCACATCATGTTAAATACATCATGTTAAATATCCAATTCTGATTTACTATATAAAATACAGGATCACTGAATCACAGTATTTGTGGGTGTGTAAGCGTTTGCTGGTTATTAATGTGCTTCTTGTATGGATGTTTGGTTTTGGCAGTTTGAATATGAGATTACTCCTTGACCATCACTGCCAGATCTGCTCTTTATTACTCTTTCTGGCTTGGTTTTTGTTTTTTTCTGTCTTCCTGAAAAGTAGATTAATGAAGAGGTTTTGATGAGCAGTTTTTCTCCTGTTTTATGTACAGACAAGTCTAAAATTTGTCGTTCCTGCTGTGAAACTCACTGCTCAGTTTGCTGCTGTAGTTTGGTCATAAACCACTCTAGGATGTGTGTACGCCCTGCGACATTTTCCCCTGAGAGCAGTAAATCGTCATCAGGCTGCAGGAACAAGTTCCAGTGAGTCATACAGGCTTGAATAACTAATTCTTCTCCTAGAAAGGAAAAATAGCCAGTCTTGCATGAATGTTACCCAACAAAACATTCCTGCGTTGAGAACCTCTGGCTTCAAAATCCTTGATTAGCAAACAAGGCATCCAGTGCTTTCTCTGAATAATGGGGCTTTTATCGAGGCATGACCGGCCCTTATTTGGGATGAAAATAACCAAATCCTCTGTAATCTGTGAAATGGTTCAATGAAAAAGGTCAAATTCAAACCCTGTGGAGAACATTAGGTCGGTCTGGTTTGTACAAGATATAAATTCAGGTGGCACTTTTGAGCCCAGAGACCACCCCACTTACAAATGCAATTGAGTTAATTGGGCTGATGTGTTGGGTAAGGAGGTGCTGGAATTATCTTATCTCCAGGGGGTCAAACAGAGGGTCGAACCAGAGTCAGTGATGAGTAAAACCTGGACGGTGTCATGGAGCCCACACAGAGAGGAGGACTGGAGCTGGGGGAGATGAGGGTAGCTTCATTATCCCCCCTGAGGTTTCTGTAATGAGAGAGGAGGCAAAGAAGCAGAAAAAATAGGTCTGGTGGGAGGGATGTGTGAACTGATGCAAGTAGGAAACAAAGAGTTTACACACATCTGTGTGCTGTTGGCAAGAACAGAATGCTAAATAAGAACAAGGTGTAATCTTTGCTTCTTAAATTGGAATGTAGTTAGATTTTTTACTTGAAAATACTGACTTTATTTATTTGTTTACTTCTGCGCATGAACTGAAATCTGAAAAATGATTCAGCATTTTTGGGAACTTCACCTTCTTGCTTCTTTCTTGTTGTGTCAGATTAGTAAATTGATGCCACTCATGTCTGTGTGGTCGCAACAGAGGCTACGCAGTGAGATGATTAGCTTAGGTTAGCACAAAGAGCTAGAGAGTGTTTAACTTTAACTTTAAAAAATGTGAATCAAACAGAAAGGTTACAACATGTTCATGTGTAACCTCACTGTTTGCCCCTTTGTTTAGTTTTTATGCTAAGCTAACCAAGCTAACCAACATCCTAACTGCAGCTTTGTATCTAAAAAAAAGACATGAAGACATTAGTCTGTTATCAGCCATTTTAGAAACACAACAAAACACTTCATCTGTTCTTTTAATATACAGTTTCATCCGGTGCAAATTCATTTTCGTCAAAAGACAAGAGTCTTAATCACCAAAGGAACTTTTTAAATTATTAATTAAATGCTGTCAGCTGCAGTCGTTTTCTGTTAAAATTACATAGTTCTGTTATATATCTCAGTGTCACCCAGAACTCCAGAAAAATGGAAGAAAACACGAAGCACACACAGCCTTTTCACAGCTAGGAGCCATTGTTGTCCTGAGGTATAACAAGGAGTCTCTGTCCTTTCTGTCAATGTAATGTGTCCATGACACAACACTGCATGGCACAGCCTGTGTTTGTTACACTTTGTAGCATTTCTCAGTTATCAAGCTGTACTTGAGGCATTATGTGATGTCCACAAAAAAGTGGTGATCGCCTGTCGTGTGCTGCTCTGATCACCTCACTGTGGCTTTCAATGCTTTTATGTCTAAACCACTGTTTATGACCACTGACTCCACTAACAAGTATTACCTAACTGTCTTGACTCTTAAGTTAAATCAAACTTAAATCAGTTTAGCAGCCGGACCGTAAGAGCTTTGGCCAGCGTAGGTATCCCTAAATAACTAGCCTGTGTGTATCTGAGGTATATCAGTGAGATAAATATGACAAAAACGACTCTTTTTCTTGTAGCTTTAAGAGTTAAGAATCTGACTGTAAATTCTGGCTTCTGCAAAATTGAGAAAACTTCTGGGAAATTTTCAAAGCAGAAAAATATATCTTAGCTGTAACCCTTCTGGATTTAATTGCTGCCCTGGACGATCTTAAATGTAGGAAAATGAAAGTGTTGCAGCAGAATAAGCGCTTATGGTTAGTCTCAAGGGTTTAACCCATCACATCTCCCCGTCTCTTTTCCACACTAGCTGACAGGTGTTCTCATGTGAAATGTGAGCAGGCATTGATCAGGATGGATCTGGAGGCCTGGGGGGGTATCTGACACCGCCACAGCAGATCTCTCAACTCCGTGGCTCGAGTTACGCAGGCAGAGGACAAAAAAAGAGAGTGCCTTGTGCTCGTCAGCGGAGAGAAGAGTGGCTGAGAGGCCGGGAGAGTGTTGTTTAATAATACATTCATGCAGAGAGGTGGAGCAAATCACTACTTCAGGGGACAGAATCAAGCCCCGGCTTGTAGGCTCCCGTCTGACACCACAGCACGGAAAGTTAGACTTCTTCGCCATTAATGAAAAGTGCATTATGTAAGATTGTGAAGTAATTATGTGCACGAATTGATTTGTATTACCAATGTGTAAATGGAGCAGACTGTATGCCTGAAACCGGATGATTTCAATGTAAAGGACTTCCCCTCTACAGCGCTGCCAGCTAACTTTTGTCTAGAAAGTCTTTTAACGTCAAAAGCCAACTGTCATCCAGCAACACAACTCACACAAGGCCCCAAACCGAACTAACATAATGTGTAATGTTATATTTGTTTTAGCTTGCTAATGTGGCCCAAGTGCTAACTTGCTAGCACAGCAAACTGTGTGAATTTTATTGAACAACAGACTAGAAATGTTCCAGAGAAAAATAATCTTCCCTGCTGCTGCTTGTTAAAGCTGAAAAAAATTGCAGGAAAAATGCCTTTTTCCAGGTAAAATCAACACAGCAGAGACTCCAAACTGCATGCAGAGACCAAGGATTTTCAAAATAAATCCTCCTGTCAGTTCCCGCTGAGAAACCAGCTCCACAAAGGATTGATTTAAACTGCAGAGTCGAGACTTAAAGTGTAGAAACTAAATGTTTCTTGTTTGCCTCTCTGCCACATCTAGAGAAAAATAGACCAAGCTGTCATTTTTTGCATTCAGGAAGAAAATAAGCTGTAGAGAGGAGATGTTTAAAGGTGGAAAGAGACACTGAAAATCTTAAAGAATCTTTTGTGGGGTGTTTTTCTTGCTTCTTCTATACATAACTTTAGTTATAATTTCCACTTTAATTTGTCTTGTTCTGTCTTAACTTCCCTTGTTTTTAGACTGTTTATTGCTGTTTAATCATTAAAATCATAAATGCTAAAAAATTTAT
>JAQNCA010000021.1:6765107-6775533 GCA_029783725.1 Acanthurus tractus
TTCTGTCTTAACTTCCCTTGTTTTTAGACTGTTTATTGCTGTTTAATCATTAAAATCATAAATGCTAAAAAATTTATTAAAAATTTTTGGTAGTTGAAATACAAAGCAAGTTCAGGAGTCTCTTGTAGTCAGAAAGAGTCAAAAATCGTGGATCTTGTCCGCAGTGACTTGCATTTAGTTCATTCACAAGCTGTTTTTTTACATGTGGTTTATGTTTCCTCTTGCTGTGACTTAAGTCTGCCACAGTATTTCAAAGTTGATCATGACAAGAAAAGATTTGGATTTGCCGTCAAAATTTGGTCAGAGTAGATATAAAATGCAAATAAAAGCATGCAAAAATGGTAACTGTTTTATTTTGAAACAAGAAAAGATAACTCTGAAATTACACATTTCAAAACGTTGCGAGTCCAGTTGCCTTAGATTTACTTGCCCAGAACAACCATGACCTGGATGAATGAGAAAAGTCACAGATACACGTGAAAACTATTCAATATTTCTGTTTTCTTGGTCAGTTTAATGTTCTCAGGAAATTTTGAAACCAGTTCTCTGTTAGAGCAGATTTTTTTTAATATATCTCAGTTTCAAACAAATAAACCACGACAAATAAAAAGAAAGCAATACTGCATTTTCACGTTTCAGTCCAGCGTCTGAGAGTTTGTGATTAGGACAAGAACAATTTTGACATCCAAATTACTGTTCCAAAGGCCTTGAAACTGCCTTTTCTTGCTGCTGTTTTCTTTTTCCATTTTCCTCTGCGTGCCTCTTTTCTCCTCCTCTGCTTCTCTGTGTCTCTTTTTACCTGTCAGTATCATCATCTGCCCCTCCTCCACACTCCTTCCTGTTGGGGCTTTGGAGGTGAAGCTCATTTAGTTGACAGCCGCCCGGTCAGCTGTCAGCTCCGTCTGTCTGGCTGCTTCGGGGCTTCCTGCAGTTTGCAGCTATCTCATATTCTTCTGACACTGTCGTCCCTCATGGAGCAGACTGGTTTTTTATATTAGGAGCAGAACCATCTTGTTGTTTAATTTTGTGGAGGCATCATCAACCAGGCTCCAAGAAAACATGTTGGGTAGCTCTTATTTAGTTTTACATCACATGGAGAGCACATCATGATTTAAACATGTAATTACTTTGTCTTGTGTTTCATTACTTGCACTGCTTTCCTCTTTTTAGGAGCAGGATTATCTAGAATTCCTGAAAAGGGGAAATTGATACAAATTAAATACAAACTAAAAAAACCCCTAAAGTTAACAACCCTCAAAATGAAGAAGTCGACATGAATTAAACTGAGGAACTAAACTGTGCATGTAAATGACTCCAGCTGGAGCTGTAACAACAGCTGACAACAAGTCCTTGAGCAAGACACTGACCTTTAACCTCCATCTGCTGCAGTTGGAGCAGGCTGTCGGTGTCTCGGACAGAGATGACTTGTCTTTTTCCCAAAAAACAAAATTGAGATTCAGAGTTTTCAGAGAAATGTTGAAGAAAATTCAGAAGTCAAGATGCACGGCTTCACTGCTCTGCACTTCCTGACTTGTTGACTTTTATTTTGAAGCACAAGCTCTGGTTTCCTGTCCCATCTTCTTGCTTTAATCCTTTCCGGCTCAAACTCAGAAGCTCCTGCTTTGCATTTGAACACGTCATGCTCATTTCAGCAGGCTCAAGCATTGAACCCCGGATGTGTGTGTATGTTTGGACCAGGTCTATATTTAGCCTGAGACCTGTGTGAAGTGTGAATCAGCAGACGGGCGACATCGCCGGAGAGGGCCAAAGAGCTCACCGACCAGGTTGTAGAAAGAGAAAGAGACAGACAGAAGGAGAGAGGGAGACAAGAACAGAGGGCGTGAAGGCCGATAAACTCTTTCAAAACGAATAATTTATCATGTCACTTTGGTTTGGAAAGATTAACCTTGTATGTTATCGAGGTTAATTCCCATTGTGACAGAGCTGCAGCTCCAAACTGAAGATAAAGAGATAAAAGATAAAGGAGAAGAAGTAAAAGAGGTTGTAAAAATGGATTATTCTAATAAATGAAAATGACCTCTTAGTTATAAGGTCCTTTCTGTCTTAAAAGTTAAAGCTTAAATGTGCTTCTGTGAATGTTGGCATACATCAAACTGTATCGCGACCTTTAGCCAAAAGAATAAAAACATTCAGAGTTCACTCCATAAAATACAATTCTGGTGATTTTATTGTCTCTAAATCCTGCGACATGAGCAAAACCAACAACATACAAACTCCTGCAGGAAGCAATACTGATAGATGCATTATTTGATTATCAATCTCAATACTTTGGCATGTCTGCAGGGCTGTTAAATCTGAAATTTGGGACAATTAAGATCTAATATATTTTTTGTTTGAAAAGTCACAGTCTGCAAACTAATTACAAATTTGAAGTACAAGTCCTTCAAAATTGTACTTTTGGAAAGTAATTGTATTTGTATACTTTCTAACACTATCTGACCTTAAGTCAATAAATATCAAATTACACCGAAAGATATCTGCAGTCTTGTGCACAGAGATGTAAATATTTAATCAAATACAGGTTAAATTGATGAATTATTGATTCCATGTGTGCAGGTTTTTGAGCAGTTGTAATCAGATCAGTGCTTTTCAATGGTAGCCACTTTGTTTCCTCTTCTGTCATTCTCTACCTGCAACTTGATCCTGGAAAAAACTGACCCAGCTATTAATTTTAACGATGAGTGGCACCACTCAGACTGTTTCTTCATCCCACTGTGTAGATATTCACATATTTTCAATTGAGAACCAGAAATTCATCAGCATTTTTTTGTTCCTCTCAAAGCTGTTAGCTCCCCTCTCTTAATGTGGAATCATCATATCACAAAAATATTCATGCCTTTGTGATGCATCTCAGCTTTTTCTGCAGTTTATCTATAAACCTTATTGCAGCACATGCAAGGCCCATGTCCACGTCGTGTTCGTTTTTGACTGCGTGCTGAGATGAAGTGCCTGTGCTGAGAGAGAAAAATGCAGTGCGTGGGGTTTTGTTTCATTATGGTAACAGAGGGCTGACCGCAAAGCCAATAACAAGCTTACGATGCATGAGGTGATAAAAGCACAACATTCAGCTGCAGCAGCAGTCATATGGGATATTTTATGTGCAAGTCTACAAAAAGAGACTGTCAGGTACAAACTTCAAGGCTGCAAAACTGCAGTTGCAGATAAAAAAACCCGTTCCCCCATCTGCTCCCACATATGAGCTTTTGTGCCTCTGTGATGATACTTTCTGTCTGACATAAAACTCAGCCAGAGCTGATTTCTCCTCCACTTTCTTGGTAACCAGGGTGATGAGTCTTGCTCCATCTAATATATGATTGGTTCCCCTAAAAGGAGCATAAGTGATGATACCAGCACATTTCTGACATTTTTAACCAGAAGCGTTCAGAGTGGTGGCTTAAAAAATCAGTTTGCTCTGTAATAAGATGATGTGTGCAGCTTTTTTACTGCAGGTGGCTGCAAAACAAACCTATGTGGACAAGGGCCGAAAACTCTTCGTTAATTGGCAAAAAAAGTCATTGCACATATTTGATGGTTAATCTGATATATTGAGCCGTTTTTCAGGTAAAAATGTTCAAACATTTGTTCATGGATCCAAAGTGTTAGGATATTACCTTTTATTATCACAAGTGAATATCAACTTAATTTCTTTGGACTTTTGGTTAAAAAAATAAACTAATTGAACACATTTCTTGTAGGAGACAACAGTAGGAACTTTTTCCACTACTCTCTGACATTTCATAGACATAATTAATCATCATGATAATCTGCAGATGATTTGATATTGAAATTATCTTCAGTGAAAGTTCTTCAGCCTAAATACACATGAATACAGCAAAGTTGCCTCTACAAGGTTTGTTACATGTTTAGTCTTAT
Organism: Acanthurus tractus; assembly: GCA_029783725.1. Classification (NCBI taxonomy): domain Eukaryota; kingdom Metazoa; phylum Chordata; class Actinopteri; order Acanthuriformes; family Acanthuridae; genus Acanthurus; species Acanthurus tractus. The sequence continues at coordinate 6,769,002 of JAQNCA010000021.1, forward strand.
TTACTTAAACCTTTGTCCTCCGGAAAGGCCTCCATAAATAAGTTTATTATGCTAAATATATGTTGAATATAACAAGTAAACCAGAAGCAGTACTGAATATTCTATTTGTAATTATTAATTTGTTGCATTTAATGTAAAACTCAATTAGTTTCTCTGCATTTATGTATTTCAGGTGTGATTCAACCACCTAATTTATACTGTCACAAGTCATCTGTTTCAAATGCTCCTTGGTATATTTAATGAGCCTTTAATATTTACTCACTAATTGCTAATTAATGTAGCCATATAATTGGCATCCTTAAGTGTAAAATCAAACTGAGCAAGAAGAGTCTGGGCAAAGGCTAGACTTTTTGTTTCATTGTTTCCTGTTTGTTTATTACATAAATCAGCTGATGTGATATTTTCAGTGTTACAGCAGGAGAACTGAAAACACATTTATGTGGCAAAATGTTGCTGCTTATCATGAAAATGAATCTGGGTGACTGAGTGTAAGAAAACTTGGAGGAATTGGTGTGAAATTTGGTCTTTTTGACTTAGGAAAGAGTGTGTTTGAGGCTAGAGACTGTATATGTTTGTGCGTATGTGTATGTTTGTGTGTATGTGTGTGTTTGTGTGTAGCTTTGAAGCTGCAGCTGACTGTCAGGCTGATTTCACTCACAACCACTCGAGCCACTTTAAATGAAGTCGAGGCTGCACATCGAAGGTTTTCGAAATGTGTTTTGGTTTATTGACAGGCACGTTTCTTCAGAGTACATCTTGAACATTTCTGATATGATTTACATTAAAGTGCACAACCTGAATTACATTTACTTCTCTGTGTTATCTTATCAGGAGCTAGGCGAGTCAAAACACGTCATAGTGCGTTCAGGATCTCTCAGCAGCTCTGTGCTGTTTGTTCAGAAAGCAGGATGAGGTGTTTACATGCCACAGTTTCCTGACTTTTATCAGGAAGTTGCAGCATGTACTCCATGTGCCAGGATAAGACATTCACATTAAAAAACATAACAAGGACACTTAAAAAATTCTAATCATAACCAGGATATCAGAGCACTACTAAATGCATTGTTTTAACCCCCGTTGCTTCCTGTTTTTTCTGTAGCCTTTAAATTGGTTGTTCTGGTCGCCAGCTTGCACCGGGTTGATCTTACAGAGTTGATTAATGCAGCTCATGTGTGATCTCTGAGCCCTAAAGTACACAATTCCTGTCTTGTGTTTGATATTTATTAGTCTTCAGTCTTTTCTCTATGCAGGATGTTGAGTCTAGTTTGAAATATCTTGTGTTAACTAGCGTCAAATCTTTGATTTCAAACACTTGGAGCTGGCAGTAAAGAAAAACATGCCCTGCAGAGAGCATGAAAGATGTCACCACAGGACAGTGCATCACTTTAAAGTGTGCATGTGTGTGTGTGTGTGTGTGTGTGTGTGTGTGTGTGTGCATGAGAGATGCTGCAGTTGTTGAGACCAAAATCTTCTCTCTAATTAGACACACACTCACACACACACACACACAAACACATGCACACACTGCACCTTTTGGTCCTGATGAAAAGGAAGACCTCTCTGTGTTTTTGGCCTGAAATAAGAAAATCTTGCCTGCAGGGTGTTTTTCCAGTCAGCTGCTTTTATTAATGTTCAGTCTTTTCTAACCCTCATTTAACCGGGTTAGCTGAGTAAGAACATATTTACAGCAGCAGCCTGAGGGACGGGACACAGGAGGGGTTACGGATTATATTTGTACTCTCACCAACAAAGAAGGTTGTTTTTCTCTAGGAACACTGTTTTAGGTCTCTTTGTTTGCCTTTGTGGCCAGCTGAGCTAGAAACAGCAGATCTACAGACCAGAACAGTGTCTCCTACCAGGTTAATTAAAGCGATCAGGATAATTAACAGTGTATAGCTCCAAGTTTTGCTTTTATTTCTTGTGAAAGAGTACAAAGTACCTTCAAAGAATTTGTTTTTAAGTTAAAAATTTTACTTACCACGAACTGCTCACCACTCTTAGACATGTTAAGCCTACAATAATTGGTTACGGATACTTGTAAGGGTTCTGGATAAATAATAATTAGCTGAAGAAAAACAGATATGACATAATCCAAGACAGAAAAAGAAAATCTTCTTTGACTCGCTCACTGGCTTTATGTCTCATCCTTTGGTCTGTCTTTCTTCCATCAGGCTTTGCTGAAGATGGACTGCCAGGGTCTGGTCGCCAAACTCGTCCTGGATTTCGTCTTGTTGACCACGGCGGTGGAGGTGGCATCCAGGTGGAGGGAACTGGCCGAGAAACTTGCTCGAGTGTCCAGACAGCAGATGGAGGCTTACGAGGCTCCTCACCGAGACAAGAATGGTCTGTTGGACAACGAGGTGAGAGACCTGAGAAAATACTGTACTGCACTTACAATTAACTATAACTGGATTATTTTGATGCCAAAGAAAACTTAATTTTCAGGCAAGTTCTGAGATAATAAGGGGCACCTATTTTCCTTGATTTGCAAGTAGAAATATGGACATTTCTTAATGTTTTCCTCTGTTGGATATAACATTCTTAGGAAGCTAAAGTTACATTGAATCGACATTTACATGTATGAAGTCTGTGTGCTCAGATCTAGGGTAGGAAGCTAAGCAATGGACTGCTTTGCATGGAGACAACAGCAAAACACATTTATCAGTTTAAGTATACACTACATTTTATATAGTTTCAGTGCTTTAACTTGGCATCAGACAGCCTTTTCTGATGGGAACCTGAAGCTGTGCGCTCGCTCTGTCCAAAGCAACCAAACTCCTTTGACAGAAATAGTCATTTTACCTCCCACAAAAAGGGAGTTGATAGCCCACTGCTGCCTTTGTTTGTGTTATTGTGTGACTTCTGTGAATTCAAACCAACCTTTAAAACAAAAAAGTCACAAAATTACACAAGCAAACCAACCAATCCCAGCAGTAGTTTTCGGGCAACTCCCTTGTTTTGCACGGTAAAATCACTATTTTTGTCTAGGGAGTCTTGTGGCTTTGCAGAATGATGTAATGGTCTCAGTTCTCCATCCAGTCTGTTGCCTTCTGTCTCTTTGTAAACTCTTTTTCTTCTCTGACCGGAATCCTGACTCTTCAGTGCATGTGGAAGCCAGCCTATGACTTCCTCCTGACCTGGGCCGCCCACGTGGGGGACAGCTACCGAGACGTAATCCAGGAGCTCCACCTTGGCCTGGACAAGATGAAGAACCCCATCACCAAGAGGTGGAAGCACCTGACAGGCACACTGATCCTTGTTAACTGCCTCGATACCCTCCGCAGTGCTGCCTTCTGTCCCACCGGTTACGGAGATTTTGCTGTGTGAACGTTTTCAACCACCTGGAGAACATTTTTACACAGTCAGTGAGGGTCAACCTCTATGGATCATGGCGGGAGTCACTGGAACTTGGTTCGTTCTGGTACTAAAGTTTATCTGTGGAACCTTCCATCTTTGGTTCAGACTTAAACGTCCTGGTCTCTGGTTTGAGGCAATGGATTTGTATCGTGGCAGCACCGCTTATTTTTTTCTGAAGCCCCGGCTGTAGAAATGCCATTGGATGATTTTTCGCATTGAAGAGGTCAATGTGAAACTGGAGGACCTTTCAGTTTTGTATGCCTCTTCTTCTGTTTGTCTATTGTTTATTTTTCCTTTCACTCCTCCCTGTCTCTTTTCTACCTCACCCTTTATCAATTTCTGTCTTTCTCACATTCTTCTCTTCAACTCTTCATTGCGGTTTTCTTTTCATTTTGCTGCAGAAATAAAGCCCATTTAAATCCCCTCTTTCCAATACAAAATCTCTTTTTACTTTACCCTCAGGACAACATCAGAGACCTCAACCATTGCAGTACATAACCACACAGACTGTGACCTTTGACCTCTCTGCCATCTTTGAAAGCTCTTTTGACCCACATACTCAACTATCTGTATTCACAAACCTTTACAGGCACAATCTTAAACATTAACAGCTTTTTTTCCTCTATTTCTTTTGGCAGAGTGGATATTTTAAGGAATTCTTTGATGAAAAGAATCAGAAAATTGTTTGAACATAAAAATCATTTGTCTGAAATTAGCTTGCCAAAAACAGTTAGCCCATTGCTAACTCTTCATGTCACTCAGTGTAGCCCATGTAGTAAAGGTACAGTATATCTGTTTATGCAAGATATACTTCTATTTTTGATACTTGCAGAACACTACAATGATGTATTATCAACAGTGTTATTCTAATGTATTGTTCCTAATTTTTTTTTCTTTGTGTGCAAGTCATTTCAATCTTACTTCACCTGTGCTAACAATACTGCAGTTTTTCAACTTTCGTACTTTAAGGGTGCAATGTGCTGCAACAAGCCTGAATTTGTGCTAAGTGTTAAAAAGAAAAGAACAAACATACACAGAATTGTTTTGTGGAGATTGCTACGGAAGGTAGCATGCTAACCAGCTAGCCCAAGCTCGTAAAACACACTCCATTTAAACTGGACAGAAACAAACAGCTAATTAAGCTAACAAGCTAACATCAGCTGCTAGCTACATCCAGGGAAAGCCCCAAGCAAAGAGCATGCAGAGCAACAGTTAGCCGTTTCTCTGCATATTTGTTGTCTGTGCACATTGCATCTTAAAAGTAAAAATGAACAACCTTTTTTTTTTTTGTCCCGCTGATCTTAAAACAAACAGACGCTTGAGTCTTTAGCTGTACATCCAAATGCAGTTCTCTGCGCAAAAGCTAATATTGCATTCTTTTACAAACAGGATTAGCTAGCTAGTTATCAAGCTAGTTAGCAGGTAGACATTAAGGATTTCTGCATTGCATTAAGTGCATTTGATATTTTTCAGAATTAAAACTTTTGCACACACAGATGTGGGATTTATCTAAAACTACGTGATAAAAGTGGATCTGTTTTTTGTATTTCTGAATGCTAAACATATTAAATACTTTTGCAAACAGTGCACACCGTAATAACAAGATATTGCTGAAAATTCCAGCTAAAGGTGATGTTAAGTTGCATTTTTTTCTATAAGTTTAGAATTTTCTCATCTTTTTAACAATGGGGAGCATTAGTGTATTGTTTTTCCTTGTGGTACATTTTAGCTGTTGAGGTTTTGAAAGAGGGTTAGTTCAATTGATAAAAACATCAGCTGTTACAGTCCATCTCAGTTTACTGCGACTTTAAACTGTGAAAAGTATCAAAGAATCTGTAGTTTTTCTTTAATTTATATTTCAGAAGCCTTTTGTCTGATTTTGTGATCTCAATGAGTATAATCGATCAGCTCGATGCTTTTATTGGTAACTTCTTTCTACCTATTCATTTCAGTATTTTGCTCTGTTTCCTCTTGTTTCTTTTCGACATGTTTTGTGGCTGCTGCAGTGTTTCTGTATCTTTTGGAATACGAAATCTGAACAGAAAATCTGCGAGGAGTTTTTATATTTGTACTGAACGTCGATTGAGTATTGACATGTCGTATCATCTGTGACAGCTCACTGATCTGAGAGTTTCTGTTCAAAAGGTTTCAATAAAACTGGAAATTTGAAAATTAAAAGCAGAGTTTAATGATGTCACACCATTCAAACTAACTTATTCCTCTCATTTCTTCTCAGGTTTAATTTTTGATTCATCTCAGCTCATGTAGGAGGTGACCGTGAGAAAAATAAATCTGAAGGTCTTTTTTAAACTGACTCTTTCTACCTTAGACCAAAGATGCATCAGTCACTCCTCGCAGTTCCTTCACAACATCTCCTATTGCCTGCGAGCCTGAAATTCACAGCACACTTATGGTGTAGCTAATTCAGCAGGATGTTTTTTATTTCACTGAAAATGGATCACACAGCTACCAGCTGAAGGGTCAAAAGATTACATTTTAAAGCAGCTGGAAGCTGCTAAAAAGTGCACATTTTAACACCGAAACATTTCAGCCTTTTATCTTCTGATGTGATGATCAATACTTGATGCTTCTTGAGCTGACATTTACAGCATAAGGATGCTGACACAGAACTTCTGATCTCTGATCAGCAAAGTAAACAGATTAAATGTTGGTTCACTTATAATAGCAAGTTGATTCACTTGTTATCTTGAACTAAAAAGTTTGTTTTCTCAAGATAATGAAGTAATGAATTCAATGTAGCTGCATCAAAAGAAATAATTGCAAACATGGCTGTTTTGTGATTATATTTGCCATATTGTTTTTGATAACTCAGGTACCCTGAGTATCAGCTTAGTGCAATAAACAACCGTTTCCTCAGCATAGCTCTGTAAAAGGTACAAACATGCATTTGCAACAGCTTTGGAGCTATTGGTAGTTTTTTTTCCATTTTCCAGCAAGCTAGGCTAACAGTTAGTCTCTGCTTCCTGTCTTTGTGCTAAGCCAGGCTAAACACGTCCAGGATTCTGTTTGTGTTGCTGTGTGTCTGCACTGGATGGAAACGTGTGAAACTGACTGCCATCTTTTCATCCAACTCTGAGGACAGATTCCTGAGAGATGCAGCAAAGAGTTGATGAATTCTTCATATCTCTATGAGTTTGCAAGTCTCCCCCTGACT
>JAQNCA010000021.1:6800560-6810660 GCA_029783725.1 Acanthurus tractus
TCTACATTTTTGATGTGATTTTGTTGCATGGACAATAATTGAACTTCAGATGATTTTAATCAACATGCTGGCATCTTTGCAGGTGTGTGGGTGGGAGCAGGCTGCACTCTGTCTGAGGTTCAGGCTCTCTTAGAAAAGCTGGTTCCTCAGTTTCCAGAGGAGAAGACCGAACTGTTTAGAGCTCTGATCCAACAGCTGAGGAACCTGGGAAGCCAGCAGATCCGCAATGTTGCCGTAAGTCACCCAAACTTTACTGATGAATGAGAAATGTTGGACATTTTGAATCTTTAACTTTCTTCCCTCCTTCTCCATCTTTTCTTTCTTCTGTCATATTCATCTCACTTCTGTTGTTGGAAAATAAAAATGAATTATATTTACACATGAACTTGGTTTTTGACAATTTTTTTGTAATGTTTTATAAAATAACAGTTGAATTTGACAATAATCGAGGGGAAATCCAACTAATAAAGTAATGTGAATTTGTTTATTTGATATTTGTGTTTATTTTTGTTTTAATGCATATTCAGTCTCTTGGGGGCAACATCATGAGTGCATATCCAAACTCGGACCTGAACCCTGTTCTGGCAGCCGGGAGCTGCAGAGTGAACGTCATTTCAAACGGTAAGCTGATGTGTTTTTCTGAGGAACTCAGTCACAACCTCTGAGAGAATCTCTGCTGTGCAAACTGAAGATTCATCTCATATAGTTGACCTCTTCTTCACTCCTGAATCCACCAGGAGGAACACGAGAGGTTCCTCTGGATCAAGACTTCTTTGTTGGCTTCGGAAAAACAATCCTGCAGCCAGAGGACATCGCTGTGTCTGTCTTCATTCCCTTCACCAGGAAGGTATGATGTTCTTTATGAAAGTGCTCCCCCTGCAGTTTTTCCATGTGCATGCAGGTCAAAAGTAAATCGCAATACTCCCACATGACCATTACATTTACATAACTGAATGTGGTTTGCCTTTTTTTTAAGAAAAGTCAATAAATTGCTAAAACACTGATGTAGTTGGAAACTTCACAGATACATGGCTGTGTGTCCTGCAGGGAGAGTTTGTCCGGGTTTTCCGCCAGGCTCCAAGGAAAGAGGCCTCCTTCGCCACCGTGACGGCTGGGATGAGAATCTTTTTCTCAGATGGGTCCAGAGTGGTTCAGGACGTCAGTGTTTACTATGGAGGAATGGGGCCGACCACCGTCAGCGCCACCAAAACCTGTGCAGCCATAGTCACGAGGTCACGGTCACGTCCACTTGTTTTTGTTTTGTTCTGTGTTTTCCTCTGATAACTTGTCCTCTCGCTGCTGATAAATTGAAAAAAAACAGACAGTGTTCCTGTGTTTCCTTCAGGCCCTGGGATGATGAGACCCTCAGCCGGGCCTATGACGTCCTCCTGGATGAGTTGGCCCTCCCTCCTTCTGCTCCAGGTGGGAAGGTGGAGTTCCGTCGCTCTTTGACTCTAAGCTTCCTCTTCAGATTTAACTTGGAGGTCCTGCAGAAGCTCAGAGAAATGGTAAGACAGGGCACCTTTAAAGTAGCAGATTCTTGATTTTAAACGTAAATTTTTAGCCGACATGTTGCAGTGTAACATGGTGGGTTTAGACCAGAGGGTTACAAAGAACTTCTGTCTACAGGATATAATCAAAGATCAGCTTCCTGAGAAGATGCAGATCAAACCTTTACCCAGAGAGATCCAGCCTGGCCTGCAGGTGTTCCAGGTCAGAAAATGTCCCTCATTCAAGGCATTTTAAAAGCAGAGAATAAGGTTGTGTTCCCTCTTGCTGACCCGTACGTAACTGTAAATAAAACCAGTCTTATCTTCTCTTTTTGCAGCATGTGTCAAAGGACCAGAGCGACCAGGACGCAGTGGGGCGTCCCATAATGCACCGCTCTGCCATCAGCCAGGCCACAGGCGAGGCTGTGTACTGTGATGACATCCCCCAGACAGACGGGGAACTCTTTCTGGCTCTGGTCACCAGCTCTCGAGCTCATGCGAAGATCACGTAAGGAGGATTAGACAGCAGTTTCTGACACAAACTGCAATTTTAATGGACACCTTAAAGCATCACATGTAAAAAGGTTGAAGGAAATGTCAAAACTTTCTAAATCTTTGAAATTCAGTGTCGTCTACTTTGTTAATCAGGTTATGTGTAATGTAGCCAATACTGCCACCCTCTGATGCCTGGTCTTCCCTTGCTTGTCTGCTCCAAACCAGATGATAAAAATGCACCTATTTATGTGTTATTTTTTGCAACATTTTGAATGTTTGCTGCAGTCATAAATCTACATCCACACATTTTGTTATAAGCGTGTCTTTCATCCAACAGAGGCCTGGATGTGAGCGAGGCTCTGAAGCTTCCCGGCGTAGTCGATGTTATCACATACAAAGATATTCCTGGGATGAAAGTCCGAGCCATGTTTGATGAAGTGGAGGAGCTGCTCGCTGAGAGCGAGGTAACTAATTACTTTTTTATTATTGTTTTCATATAAATAACAATCTTTATAGTTTCTTTCATACAAGAAACGCAGCTCAAATAAAAAAACAAAACAAAACCTGAATGGACCAAGTGCTTCTTATCAAAGAAAATACAACTTAAGCAAAAAAAGAGGATTGGAGGATGAATGCAAAGTAAAATAGAAAATCAAACTAAATTAACAAAATAAAATACAGGTTTGTGCAGTTCAGGATGTACAATGACTGTAACATTAAATTTCTTTGTATTGAAACTGTTTTTCTCAGCGTCTGTTCATTCCTGATTCTTCCACTTCGAAACAAGCTGCTGTGATTATCTCTTCTCATGTGTGCGGTTTGATATTCTCTTCTGATGTTTGTCTGCAGGTGTCATGCGTCGGTCAGATGGTATGTGCCGTGGTCGCCGACACGAGGGCGCACGCCAAACGGGGAGCAGCGGCTGTGAAGATCAGCTACGAAGACCTGCCTGACCCGATCTTTACCGTAGAGGTCTGCAGTGACGAGTGGATGAAAAAAAAGACGCAAAAGTTCTCGTTTCGTGCACTTTGCCTTCTGTTTTATTCTGAAGTGTTTAGCATCTGTGAACGTTTTTGATTTTCAAATGTAGTTCTGCGATTTGAAAATGTTAAGTTGTTTGTCTCTGTGACAGGAAGCCATTGAGAAGTCATCTTTCTATAAACCTCTGAGGGTGATTGGACAAGGAAACGTGGAGGAAGCCTTTAAAACTGTTGATCACATTCATGAAGGTTAGTCTTTTTCTGCTGTTGTTAATGTTTATTCAAGTCAAGTAGTTGTATAATAATGTTGAGCCCAAGCAGAGCTCTTATACTTAAATCTCCAATTATTTTAATCAGTTTTAAAGAAAAGATTTGGTTACTTTTGTGTCCAGCCTGCCGTTCTAACATTCTTTCCTCTGCTGCTCTTCTTGTGCTTAAATTGTTATGAGACTGAAACAGCCTTCAGATTCATTCGTTCACCGTGTTTGTTATTGTTCCTTCAGGAGAGATGCGAACCGGCGGCCAGGAGCATTTCTACATGGAGACGCAAAGCATGCTGGTCGTTCCTGTTGGTGAGGAGACGGAGTTCAACGTCTATGTCTCCACTCAGTGGCCGACTTTAATGCAGGTACACAGATATTTTGATTTACTTAAATAAGTTGTGATGGAAACTGGTTCACGCTGTGTTCATGTGTAATTGTTGAGGCGGTGATTTATAAAATCAGAAGTAAAGTGGACTGCTGTTTTGTCTACAGGAGGCAGTTGCGGAGACGTTGGGCATCCCGTCCAACAGAGTCACTTGCCATGTCAAAAGGTTGGGCGGAGCTTTTGGTGGTAAGGTCACCAAAACCTCAATACTGGCCAGCATTACATCCGTGGCTGCGTGGAAGTAAGTCACAACAACATTTAAAAAGAGACAAATGCCTTTTTAGACCAAAAAATCAAAAATCAAAAATCAAACAAATGATAAAATATATATAAAAAGGATTGTGACTGTTGTTTGATTTTCTGCTCAGGACCAATCACGCGGTGCGCTGCATCCTGGAGCGAGGCGAGGACATGTTGATCTCAGGAGCTCGTCACCCCGTCCTGGGAAAATACAAAGTACAACAACGCAACACACTTTGACTTTTATCTCAAGAATGTTCTTGATACGGATCTTTAATTTCAACCTTTACAAGAGTCTTAAAGATGAATCTGACAGGTTAAAGAGATATTGAAAAGACAGACGATCAAATGAAGAAAAGAGAAGAATTTTGTATCATGAGCCAAACTGCTTGGTGAATTTGTGCTGTTGGTCGGGGAAGATGAGAAGAAATCCTGAAGGCTGCTTGGTGTCTGTTTCAGGTTGGTTTCATGAATGACGGGAGAATCTTGGCTGCGGAGCTCTGGTACTACACCAACGCTGGCAACACTATCGATGAGTCTGTTCTGGTTGGTAAAAGTTGCTGTTTTTGTTATTTAACATTCATTTTTGTCTTCATGTTTTAATGACAGGAACGAAATAAAGAGACATATCATTGTTGTCCTTCCTCTTGCAGGTAGCAGAGAAGATTCTGCTTCACATGGACAACGCCTACAACATCCCCAACCTGCTGGGTCATGGAGCAGCCTGCAGGACCAACATGCCCTCCAACACAGCCTTCAGGGGCTTTGGCGTCCCTCAGTCCCTCATCGTGGTGGAGAATATGGTGAATGATGTGGCTGTGGTGCTGGGACGTCCTGCAGACGAGGTCAGAGTCCATCTTATGCCTGATGCTATTTATCTTTTGATTATTTAAAAAGGACAAAAGCAGCAACTTTTTTAGAAACCAAGACACTTCTCACTATCATATTTTTGACAGCAGACCAGTTACAGATCAGTATAACTACTTCCTCTTTTCTTCTTCTTCATCAGATCCGAGAGATCAACATGTACAAGGGGCCATCTGCCACCTTCTACAAGCTCGCCTTCAGCCCAGACAACTTGCTGCGCTGCTGGGAGGAATGCAAGGCCAAGTCTGACTACAGCGCCCGCCGCAAAGCTATTGAGCAGTTCAATCAGCAGAACCGCTGGAAGAAGAGGGGCATGTCTCTCATCCCCGTTAAATATGGGATTGCATTTGGAGAAGCCTTCTTGAATCAGGTCTGTGGGAGTTTTGTTACTTTTACTTTTCTGGTTTGAAAAGGTTATTGTGGTTTTTAGAATATTTCCCATTTTTTTCTGGTTCATGCTATTTTGACTTTTGTATGGATTTCGGCATAAAATTCAGCTTTTTCAACAAGATCGGGGGTTTTTGTGTAAAGCTCTTTTAATGTTGCTAGAAAAGAATGTCAGAAACCTGCAGTTTTGCACAGAAACTCAGCTGCCATCTTGATTTTGTTAGCTGACTGTGATTGTGCTTTTTTTGTTTGTGTAACAGGCTGGAGCTCTGGTCCACATTTATAAAGACGGCTCTGTTCTGGTCACTCACGGCGGGACAGAGATGGGTCAAGGAATCCACACCAAAGTGCAGCAGGTACTCCACAGCATTTAAGCCGCATTACATCTCCATTTATATACCTTTTTACCACCTGCTGGTCAGAATATGAACATGTGATAAAGGAGGAGGAAGTGATTAGTTTGTGGCTTAAAGTGGAAGGAGATGTGTTTTAAAGCTCTTGTTCTTTATCAATAGTGAAACTTAATATTTGTGAGGTGTTTTTTATTGGGATTTAACAACACAAAAAAAAAAATTGAGACAAAATTGTTTTAGAAAAATATTGTTTGAGCTCAGGGTTTGTTTGCTGTCAGGTGGCGAGTCGAGAGCTTCATATTCCAACATCTAAGATCTTCATCAGTGAGACCAGCACCAACACAGTTCCCAACACCTGCCCGTCAGCCGCGTCCTTCGGTACCGACGCCAATGGCATGGCGGTCAAGGTGAAGCCTTTTTTCTGTTACTTGTTTTATTCATTTTACACATTTATTTTTACTTCGTTATAAATATTCCATTTTCTTATTTCATGCAATTATCATTGTTGTTTTTCCTTTGTTTAGAATGCCTGTGAGATTCTGTACCAGCGGCTGGAGCCAATCAGGAAGAAGGACCCAAAGGGATCATGGGAGAGCTGGGTATGATTTTAATGGGAAAAGAAAACATGAAATTTCAGAGTGCTACCTACAGTTTGCCTGTTCCTAGATTGAGAGTAACGATGCAAGAGGCTAAACAAAGAAATGCAGCAAAACATATTCTAGCATTGTATTTTTAGCACTTTGCATCAGGAAATATTTCCTTTTTAAATCCCTCGCTCCAGTCTCAAGACTCCTTAGACAAAGACACTTATTTAATTTTTCCATGCAGAACACAGGAGTTACTGGTCGACGTTGTCAATCAGTTACGTTTGTTTGTGTTACTGTGCAACTTAGGTGTTTGAAAGGGTCAGTTTGGATTGACGGAGGCCTTGAAAAAAAAGTAATGTAACCAATTTAGTCTCTTGCCATAAGAGCTGTTTGAAGGCAAATTAAAGTGATGTAAATAATGTAAATATAGCATAACCTGAAACTGTTAAAGAAGCTAGAATATGTTTTGCTGCTGTTCTTCTCCACATGGAGGCATGCTGACTGCCACTTACTGTCAGCAATTACTCACAATGTATGGATACCTTATTTAAAAAAAAATATTCCTTTCATTAGGAACATCAACAAGACAAAAATGTCTCTCTATTTTGTCATCAGGTCAAAGCAGCGCATTTCGACAGAATCAGTTTATCTGCGACTGGATACTTCAGGTATGACAGAAATCAAGCTACTCTTGATTTGACATGTTTCTTTATTGAGTGGCATTAAGAGCGTCCCGTGTGTCCTCAGGGGTGAGGACCTTTACATGGACTGGGACAAGATGGAGGGGAGGCCTTACGCCTACTACACATTCGGAGTGTGTTGCAGTGAGGTGGAGCTTGACTGCCTTTCAGGAGACTACAGGGTCTGAACTCATCCAATATCTTTCGTCTTAACTCTGAACATCAGCCAAACTCTTTGTGATTAAGTTACATTTTCTGAATTTGAAGGAACATCTCTGTTGTCTTTTGTAGACTGTGAGGACAGACATCGTGGTCGACATTGGTAGAAGTGTGAACCCGTCGGTGGACATTGGACAGGTGAGTCCAGTTCATTGTTAATTATGAAGGTAGAAATAGCGTTTCCTTTGTGTGTGTGTGTGTGTGTGTGTGTGTGTGTGAGTGTGAGAGAGAGAAAGTGGATGTGTTTGTGTGTTTGGATGTATGTGTGTGGGTGGCGATGGGGGGTTATTGAGGGATTGTCTTTTATTCTTTTTTGTAAAGCACTTTGTGCTACATCTTTTTTGTACAAGAAGTGCTATACAAAAAGTCTGATTGATTGATTGATAAAAAACACTAAAATATGTCATTTTACAGACACAAAATTATTAGGTACAAATATGCAACTGTAACGTGTTTGGAAGGTTTTGTAGCACAGAGTGTGCGCTTCGTTACTAAAACTAGAGAAAGAAGTACTTTGTTTTATCTGCAAACTTGTTTAAGTTCTCTGTGTTGTTACTTTTTTTTAAATAACTTTGGGACCAACATACAGATTGAGCCTGACATTTCACATTGTACAAATGAGTCATTTCTGTGCTGCAGTATCTCGTACAGATGAGTTACCTGGTTGTGTTGTCATACCAGCTCAGTTTTAATGAAACTGACAAATGTTATACATCAGCAGATGAAAACGTGATGGCTATTCATAAAGCTAGTGATACATTACAAAAGTGTATATTAAATTTACTGACACTTTTTTTCAACAAATGAAAATGAGAAGAAAAGAAGATTATCTTGAGAATTAAGTGACGAAAAGCCTCAAGAGAAAAACTTTTTGATTAGAAAATGACAATAACTTTGGTCTTTCCTTGGTTTCAAGTAAAGATTCTTGATTCAAATTAAAACTTAAAGTTGGAGATGATCCTGCATATTTTCTGCATATTTTCTACATATTTTCTGCAAGTCCTGCAAGTTAAGTAATATGTTCTTCCTCTGTCCCTCCTTTCCTCCCTCCTCTCCCACTCTCTCAGATTGAGGGAGCGTTCACGCAGGGTCTGGGTCTCTTCACTATGGAGGAGCTGAAGTTTTCCCCCTCTGGGATCCTTTACACTCGGGGTCCGTCTCAGTATAAGATCCCTGCTGTCTGTGACGTGCCACTTAACTTTAACATCTACCTGCTGCCTGACTCCTACAACCCACACGCCATCTACTCCTCCAAGGTCAGAGGTCACGACGCACTGATGTGCATCTGAGTCTTTGTTTATTTCTTTGTCTCTGTGCATCTTTCTTCCTTTCTTTTTTATGCCTAAAACACAAACTAGAAAGGTTTTTTTCAGGCTTGTCAGGCCCAGGATGTACAGATGTGTTAGCCAGCTGTTTGTCAGAGAGACATAACCCTTTCAGAGTAATCGTCTTCTCTTCAGGGTATCGGAGAACCAGTCCTCTTCCTGGGTAGTTCTGTGTACTTCGCCATCAAAGATGCCGTGGCTTCAGCCCGCTCAGAGTCCGGTTTAGTTGGTCCATTCACCCTGAACTGCCCTGCCACACCAGAGAGGGCCTGTCTGGCTTGTGTCTCCCCATTCACTCAGAAGGTAAAAACCCTTAATACTCATGTGCAAAATTTCTCAAGCTCTGCCCAAGTTTCCTTTTTTTAAGGTGTAAAAGCCTTTGAAACAGCATTTAGACCTGCATTAAACACTCTTCAACTAAACCAGCTTAACCAAATTGTTAAGAAGAAGAAGAAACCTTCCATACAAAATAGCAGCTTAAAATGCTACAACTAATTAATTTGATGCACCAGGTTTACAAAATACAAGTGTACAAATAAAGGCAAATTAAAAACATCTGATGATTAATTACAGGTTAAACAGAAAATTGACATGTGTGACTTGCAGGGGAAACAGCTTTAGAAGACCTCTATCTATTTTTCCTTCAATTTATTATCTCCTAATAAATATTTTTCCTTATTGTTTGGTTTATGGGAGGAAATTAGTCTCGTAAAACAAACTTAAAACAATAATATAGATTAATTAACCTTATTAGAGTCCATAAGTCCATTCTAAATCATGATAATGCAGCCAAATAATTTATTTCTTAATAATTTGTGCATTTTATTTTACAGGTTCCAGAGAGCAAACCAGGATCTTTCAAACCATGGGCCCTGAACATCTAACGCCAAATCCAACACTGAAACTAACATTGGAACTAGTACTGAACTTAACTGTGAACTAAATGTAATTAATCACTGATGATCATTCAAACTCTCGTTATATGCTCATTTTAAAGAAAACAAATCAGACTTCTGAACCTCTTTTACTGCACAATTACTCTCATTTTAAACTGCAATAATGTGTAATGAACGCCTAAAATTTAAATGACATACATTTTTTGTGCTTTTGCCCTTTTTCCTACAGTATCGCCACTTTAATAACAGAAAAAGAAATGTTTAAATTGTTATTTAGACATGAAATGAACCCAGTTTTTTATCTGTAATTATTCTGTAGCTTTTCACAATCACAGACACAGAACAGCTGAAATATGTAGAACATGACTGTTTGCAAACTAACTCAGATGTGATGACAGAGGCCAATAACACGTCACTGCACCACTGGGTCACGTCCAGTCCTTCTCATATGAGGTCTTCAGGAATGATCGGCCTTTGACAAGAGGAGACGCAGGAGGAGGAGGAGGAGGTCGGGAGATGTTGCTGGTTTGACAATTTCATGCATGCATGAAAATGGAAGGGCTATGCAACACACTGTATTAAATGGCTGTTTAGATAATGATTCCATGTTTAAAGGAAAAAAATCAAAGCCTTTAAGTCCTTGAACACAGACATGAGTGAACAGGGGTCATTTAAAGTTCTTGAATATAGATTAAATAAAGTATAGATACTGAAGCATTTTTAATGTTTTTCCACCTTTAAAAGCTAAAATCTTCAGTTTGGCTGCTTTAAGAGGAAAACTGTAATGTTTTGTTGACAAACAAATCCCAACTTTCCATCAGCGCAGGTAGTATATAATAACAGACTTTTTTATCTCTTAGTAAACTGTTCCCTTAATTGAACTGCATGATGGGTATTTGTTAGTAATGTAGTGAAGAAGAGATAAAAAAAAAA
>JAQNCA010000021.1:6832152-6857001 GCA_029783725.1 Acanthurus tractus
ATTAACTGGGTTTAAAGGGCCCGGTCATTTGTCCCGCCCCCGGCCCAGCTTTTTCCGCTAGCGTTCTGAATGCAAACTGGTAAGGGTCCAGACTGGCAGGGATGTTGTTCTTTATATGCTGGAGAGCCAGTTTCTCAAAGCACTTCACCAGGATGAGGATGAGTGCCACAGGGCAGTAGTCATTTAGATCAGACACTGCAGACTTTTTTAGGCACAGGGATGATGGTGGCCATCTTGAAGCAGGTGGGAACACTCTCCTGAGACATGTATATGCGCCGCCGTTGCAATGGTTGCCAAGTTAAGACCAAGCAACTGTCATCAGCCACATTTAGTTTTGCTTCAGAGTTAAAAAATCAATTTAGCTTGTTGGCAAACATCAGCTACTAAGTTCCAAGCCTCATGACAGCTAATGAAGGAAGGGGGTACCAACTCATAACCCCTCAAAAATAAAAGCAGCCGATCAAGTTAATCCCGTCTCCCCTGATGTGCTGATGTCTTTAAGAAAACCATTTGAGCTGCGGCTCACTGTGAAGTGTGAAGGTCAGCCCTATAAAATACTGCAGACATGCAAGCTGATGGTTTCCATATGGGAAGCATCTTTGTGGAGGAGTCTGTCAGCAGAAACTGGAGACACTGGACACTGATGGTTTTTTTCTGTACCTTTCAGACCCCCTCTCCTGACTCCAGGTCAGTTTTTAATATTAAACCCATACAGGGTTTGGGTTTAGCTTTGTTTTCCCCTTTTAATACCTCCAATCAGTCCTTAGTGACTTACTGACAAGTTAGTTAGTAAACAGGAAATTTACAGCAAGTTTGATCAGTGATAAACTGTTTGATGACATTCTTTGTCTTATGATTGTCATTATTTATTATTTTTTGATACTTTATGGACTAAACCATTGGAATGCTTAGAAAACTGTTGGTTAATGTCTCTCAGTTTGTTTGTCTGTAGGATGATTTCTGGACAGTAATTAAGATCCTACTGTAAGTTTAGGACAAACAGTTGGTGGTGTGACTTTGTGCTTGTGAGAAGGAAAGAAAGGCGAAAGTTTTCTGTGTTCACACTGATGCATCATGGGATCCAACAGGTTTGTCCTTGGGTTAATGGTTTGATAAGACTATATCTTAACAAATCTGATCTCTTGTATCACTTACGTTTATCACATATCTTTCCTCGCCAACCCGACGGACAATCGCAAACATCTGGACCGACGCACCTGCCGCCGTTCATACACATGGGCTCACACACACCTGCAGAGAGAAATAGAGAAAGAAATTGTGAGCAACTAAGGAGCGTCTAATAATGATTTAACTGAGTTGATGTAAACTTAATTAGTTTTTAAGCTTTGATTTAAGCACATTCAGCAAATGACTTAAAACTAAAGGAGATGACAGAAATAGAGGGCATAGGATGAAGGGAATGATGCCTAAGAAGAAGTGAAGAACCAGGAAGAAGGGTAGTTAGAGGGAGAACCAAGGGGTGATGAGAAGGACTGACTTTTCTCACAACGCCTCCCAGTGTATCCCTGCAGACAGGAGCAGACGTTGTTCCTCATACACAAACCGCCGTTCTTACAGGGAGGACTGCAGACAGCTGGAAAAGACAGACAAAGAGGAAGAAATAAAAAATAGGAAAGAAAGGATCTTGTCAAATTTAGCCCCAATATGTCCCTGACTAGAGAGAACCTCCAGGGGACGCATGAATTACTGACTGCCTTTTTGATTGATTGGCATCTAAACTTGTATATCTACCATTCTGGCACTGTGTTCCATAGAAACCGTGAGGACACTCGCAAACGTTTGGTCGAACGCACAGACCTCCATTCAGACACACTGGAGAGCAGAGAGCTGGAGAGAGAGACGAGAGCGTCAGCGCTGAGATATCACACACATACACGAAACACGAAAATACACTCACCAGTCTCACAGGACAGCCCGGTCCAGCCAGACGGGCACATGCACTCGTCTGGAGACACACACTGGCCTCCATTGTGACAGTGACGGCTACACACCACTATCATTGACAAAAAACAGAAGTTACCACTGTTAAAATGAGAGCCATAACCCTCATAAACCAAGGGGATACATTAATTATGGTAAACGTGGAAAAACAGGTGAACTACTCACTGGTCTCACATCGAGGGCCAACAAACCCATAAGGACAGGAACATGTGTGCAGTCCCACACAGGTGCCTCCGTTTTCACACGGTAATCTGCATAAAGCTGCAGAGATGCATTTGTTGCATTATAGAGAGACGCATATATGTTAAAGATGAGGTGTGTGACTGAATTAACTTGGAAAAGCAGGCAAGCTTACCATCCTGGCAGGTTTCTCCATGAAAACCTCTTGGACACTGACATACACCCGGGGCTATGCAAACACCGCCGTTCATACACTGCGGCTCACAGATTGCTAAGAGAGTATGGTAAACAACAACAGTTGAGAAAAAAACACATAGTGAGAAATAAAAGCTCACATAATTTAAATTAATTATTTGTTTACCAGTCTGACAGTCGAATCCAGTGTAGCCTGGTTTACAGCGGCATGTATTAGGCGCAGCACACTCCATGTTTCTACCACACATGTGTCTGCAAACAGCTGCAAAAACAGACACAGTTCTACTGTTAAACATAAATACAGCTGTTTCATTTCTGTGTCATACCTATGAACATGACACATAAACAGTTGCATCATCATGTAGGAAAATAAGTAAAAGTGGCCCTTTGAACTCTCCGGTCTTTATTTATTATTACACATCAAGTTATTTATGCCAATATAGCACTGACGGCAAGCCATGTTCTGAGACACTAAACCTCAGGATGTGTAAGATCAGCTTGTTCAATTTGCAGTTACTTCAGAGAAAAATCTGTCAAAGGCAATAAATCCTATTTATCATTCAACAAATACTAAGGAGATAGAGTTTTACCTCGACAGGCTTTTCCATCTCCAGTGTATCCGACAGGACACCGTCCGCAATAGAAGCCCCCATCCATTGCTGGTTCACACACAACACCAGGAAAACACGGCCGGTCGGCGCAGGTTGTCACATGTTTACCGGCTGTCGTACCAACTCTGTCTCCTGGCTGGATGGAGGTAGTTCTGTGCAGCAGGGAGCTGCTGTAGTCTGTCTTGCCAGGTGTCGTGAAGGTCAGGGCAGGGATGATATGCAGCATCTCTGGACCTTCAGATCCAGGCTCACCTTCATCACCATCTGCAGAGAACTCTGACTCAGACAGCGAGTAGGACAGAGCTGTGAGGGCTGCTGTAAGTGGGAGGGCAGGTCTGGGAGGGGTCCAGGGTTTGGACTGGGTGGACACATGCTGGTTGGGCTGGGGCTCAGTTATCTCTTTGGACTGCATCACCTTGGCAGTCTGAGTAGTTAGGTGAGGACCAGGTGATGTAACCTTGGAGAGTGTGGCACCACTCAGTGCTCCTTCAGACTGCTGGAAGATGATTGGAAGAAGGTGATTGGATGGTCAGATCCTCTTACATTACATTACCAATCATGACTAAGTACAGCACAAAGGTGGACTCACCTTGGAGGCCGTCACATGGCGAACCATAAAATCCCTGGGCGTTATCATGCTGGATCTTGTGTATGTCTTGGCGTCCGGTCTGATGCCGGCACTCTGGTGTGTAATGTGAGTGTTTGAAGTGACATGTTGGGCACTGATTGATGATCGAGGAACAGTTCTTGAAGCAGTGACCGCCTCTCTCCTCCCTGTCCCACCCCCCCTCCCTGAGGCGGGAACCTGGCGTGGTGTGTTGTCTCGGTTCGCTCTGGTGACAGACTGTGACAGGTGTTTGATAGCATGCCTGGTGGGAAGGTTGGGCAGGTGGAGCTGCGAGATCTTACTGCTGCTTCCATGCTGAGACTGGCTTGTCTTGGCTGTCGTCTGCTGCTGAGGAAGGTGATTGGATGCTAAGGAAAGACAAAAGGTGACATTGGCGTCTTAGAGAAACTGACCAATTCCTCCAAACAGTTATTGTCCAGTTGTAATTTACAAACAGGCCTGTCAAGTCTGGATTTCTCTGCATGCTTAAGAAGTAAGCTGTGATCAAAGGTGTTGCATAGGGAATGCTGTAAATTTAAAAGAGTTTGGGAGGTTGTGTCCTTTTTTTAAAAATGCTGAACACAGTCAAGTGTATTAATAGCAACAGCCAGGAAAAAAAAAACAACTTCAAGGTTAAAAGCAGGAGAGAAGAAAAATCTGCTTAAACAATGTTATGTTGCTAAAAAAAGCCATGTAGTTGGTCCTTTGTCAAACAGTAAACATTTTTCCAAGTCTTGATTTCTCTTCAGAACAGCTTTGCAAGCTGATTTAAAGCCATTCCTGTTTTATGGCTGACTGGCTCATCTGCATAAACACTTTACTCAACACTCAAACGACTCACAGTAAAGGGATTTTAGTTGGAATAAAACTGCCTCTCTTGAGTTGTTAGACGAACCGCTGTACACATGAGAAAATAACACTAAGCAAACTTCTGTTGGAAATTTATGGTCGAGTGCTGACTCAAAAAACAAAGAGCTGATTGTGGTTATTACCTCTAGTCAATCTCTCGCCACTTAAATTGATTTATGTTCTGCAATAAATAGCAGTTCTTCCAACCAAGAAAAATACTTGAAACAACATCAGGGAAACCAGAATATCATAAGAACAAATTCAAAGATCTTTTCAGTAGCTCACAGTGTTTAAAGAGTTCACACACAACTTTTTATACACAACAACACAAAATAATATCATCCTTTACCCGCCTTGGCGTTCTTCATGCAGATGCGGCCGTTGCCATAGAGGCCAGGTGGGCAACGGCCGCACACGTAGCCCACATGCGGCGGCCTGCGGTTGATGCATTGAACCCCAGGAAAGCAGGGCCTACTGGCACATGTAGCCGACACTTTCACTGCTGAAGGTTGAACAGATCCTGACAGACACAAATTGTGGTCATTTAGAGTTTGGCAACCTAGTAATACTGCTTTACATTTGGTAAAGACTGTTGGAAACTTTGGGCTTACCTGAAGCTAGTTCGCTATTTCCTGACGGCTGAATAACAGTTGATGTCTTGGCGATAGTGTTGCTGTTTTTTGGCAGAGCCGGCCTGACTTGATCCAATGTAATCCCTGAAGTGTTCTCAAAAGGGTCTGTGGTAGTCCTAGATGGGTTCAGTGTAATTCCCAGGTTTTGTGCTGAAGCCTTAGTCTTTGTCTGGGACACAGTTGGTGTAGTCACTGTGATGCTCTTTTCAGTTTCTGCCTTAGAGGGCTGTGGATTCTTGCTTATTCCTGGAATCTGCCTCAAGGTGGTGTTTTTAGTAGTTTTTGATCGGTTTGGATCAATCACTGGATTTGCATTCCACACCTCAGCCCTTGTATGCATGGGGCTACCACTTAAGGTCTTCCTGAAAGTGTCAGTCCTTATTTTGGGTGGCTGCAACAGAACATCTGGTATCTTGTGGACAGTTGTATGAGGAGCAGATGTGGGAATGATGGGGCCTGGCCTGACGACTGCTGTGAGAAGAATGACGCACGTTATATATTCCTAGTGGTTATTCAACATCTTAATGTGATGCTTTTGTCTAAAATGATTTCCCTCTCAGTCTCCAAATCAGCCACATTGCAATGACCCAGTAGCAAAGACATAGAGATAGAGGACAGTTGCCTGAGGACAGATCAGACTTAAATTTATCTTGCATTAGCTTATTTCTTGCTTAAACCTACTTAAACAAAAGCAGATAACATTTTTACAAAACCCTAAAATAGCTTTTCTGTATTCAACTTCAGTTTCTAGCTTGTGACTGCTGGCTATACAGGAAATTGTCTTGATGCCTCTGGGCCCGGCTTTAGATTGAATTTATTTAGACGTGACTCTCGTGGTTTTTTCAGAAGCCCTGATCTTTGAACAGATGACAACAGAAAAACAGCTAAAGAGACTAAGAAAAACCTTCATTGCAGCTTGCTTTGCATCCAGGATGGTCAAGTTTTAGGAACTTGAGACCTCTGGTGCTCCTGATGACCTGTGACACACTATGTTGTGAATCTTTTGCACTGAACCGAACAAGGAGGTGAAATAAGTCAAACCAAAGACTCTTCACTTAAAACTTTTAAGTTTCTTCTGATCCTTTTAAGTTTAAAGGATCAGAAGGCTGAAGAGTGAGCAGTTGAGCAATGGTGATGAGGAAATCTAGTAATTTGTCCTCATGAGTTCACTTCAAAATGTCTCATTAAAATAATAATCCATGACTGACAGGGATTTAATCTGTGTGCTGTGCTGTGAGCCACTTTTTCATCGGAGACAATATGTCATCAGACATGCACTTTGATTTGTTTTTTGGCCTGCGTATTCCAGATTTTGAAGTGTTTTTTGATTACTCAGAAGACAACAATGTGATTGGGACAAAGCTTCGACTTCGTTGTCATCAGCTGTGGATCGTCCCCCACTGAAAGCAAAGAGTGATGATGTAAAAGCTCCTCAGCCCAGGCTTGTTTTAAAGCCGCGTTCAGCCCCAATTCCCAATACAGATGGGAGGCCGTTTAAATAAAAAACTGTGTTTACTGACAACAGCTTTATGAAGCGTTCCTGAGCCCATGTAGTAACATCATATAACCGGTTGTGTTCACAAAGTAGTGAAACTCTGTCCATTCCTGTTTGTGAATGACGGAGCTTTTCATAATGCTCATTTTCACCCCCAATCATGAAACTCTCACCTATCACCAATGAGCCTGTATACCTGTGGAATGATCCAAACAGGTGTTTCTGGTACATTACACAACTTTCCCAGTTTTTTGTTGCTTCTTGTTTGGAACGTGTGGTTTCATCAAATCAAGTATAAGCAATTATTTATATAAAAAAAGGTGATGAGATCAAACTTTAAAAATAGTGTCTCTGTGCTGTTTTAAATTAAGTAAATGACAAAGAAGGGTTGCAATTATCTCAATTTGTCTTATAGTTTTGCTAACTGTTGAAAAATTTTTTCAAAGTTATATTATAAACTTTGAAATGCCTTTCTATGCATCCATGCTGCTCTAGGCTTATGAAATCAAGACTTTTTTTTGTTGCAGCTACTGGTTTACTTGGTAAATTAATAGCTGTGTACATGTATTTGCTACAAGCGAAAAAAGAAAAAAAGTTTTCCTCTTACAGTGTCAGAGTTTGCTCAGCATTAACTCCAGTTAGCAGTTGCTGCAACTCAAAGTGAGCACATGGAGGGAAGCAGCCGTATCAGCTGCCATCAGCCATCTGGTTTCAATTTAACACAAACACTGCAGATCTGCTGAGCGTTCCTCAGAGACGCATGACTGCAGTGAACCAATCACCTCCACTTTCTCCGCATTGAGCTGATTTACTCAGTACAACAGGAGAATAATCTGCAACATTTTTGGGTTTCATGGAAAATGTTGGAACCAAGATCACAGACCCAAAAAGATAAAAACAGAAGTGATTTTTTCAATCATGAGAGACCATAGAGACTCATTTTATGCCTGTTAATAAGATCCATGTTTAAGGTATTCAGCAATATCAGGGGTCTTGTGTGTGCAGTGTATATGTACAATAAGACTTTTCATCATTTTCACAGTTTTAAATAGTTCTTTTTATAAAAAATGAAAGAAAAAATAAGTTATGAGAAAATGAGTGGCCTTATCAATACTTCTAAAATTAGAACAGTTAATTTATAGCACTTAGTTCTGTATAATATTATGTAATCCTGTAAAAGTCTTTAAAAAATAAATTTACTTTGTTATCTTGGTAAAAAAACAAAACAAAAAAACAGCATGTAAAATGAAATTACTTGCTCAGACTGACATTTGTTTTACAGAGCAATTTCCCCATTGTCTTTATACTTATTGTCTCAGAAACCTGTGGATAGTAAAATGTTTTCATTTCATTGACATGATCACATGATCAGACTTTATTTTACAGTGTTTGGCTGTCCGATCTCTTGACTGGACATCAGATATACAGAATTTATGACTAGATATCAGTCACAACATACAAATTCTCATGGCTAACTTACATGCCACACATCACACCTTAAATACACAGAGTGCTCACGGCTTACCTGTACATGTTGACCCATTTCCCAGCATGCCTTTGGGGCACGGGCCACAGCCGTAGGAGCCAAAGCTGTTGAAGCACTGGACTCCTGGGAAACAAGGCTTCCTTTCACACTCATTGATATCTTCCAGACATGTTACACCTGCCAAAAAATGCACACAGGAAATTGTTTCTGCGGATCAAAACTGTGATTGATCCTCTACACCTGCAAATGTGACGTCAGAGGACCCAAACAGGAGTAATAAGAGTCTGCTTCTTGTCAGCTTTCAAGATCAAGGGTGCTATTTTTGTGAGTTGATGTACAGATGGATTTCAAAGTCATTCATTAAGCTTTTACCTCTCAGCCCTGCAGGACACTCGCATCTGTAGCCACTAGGTGTGTTAACGCACACACCAACTGCACATGGGCTGGATAAACACTCGTCTACGTCCTCGTTGCAGAGGTTGCCCCGTGTACCCTCAGGACACACGCACAGGTATTTCCCACTGCCTGCAGGGAAATTGACGTCTGTCACACAGGTACCTCCGTTCTGACACCCACAAGGCACCACTTCAATCTGTATTACAGAAGAAAAGAGGGACACAACTGAGGTATGCCCTGCTTTGATTGCTACATGTACAATATTTATCATGTTTAAATTGACAGGGTTGTGAATATTTACATATAAAGAGACGGTCTTTAGCCTGCTACTTTTGGCAGCAGCACTTGACACTTGATGTCTCTTAAAAATTGGATCTGAAAAATCTGAAATTGACTGTTGTCTACCTCTACAGTGAAGGTGCTCTGAGCGTTGCACTCGTCTGACAGTGTGAAGTGGAAGGAGCGGCTTGACTGACGTCCCTCCTCATCAGGCAGTGATGGGACCCTCCAGATGAGGAGGCCAGCAGGGGACAGGACGGCCCCCTTTGGCCCCTCCTCCAGCTGGAAGAGGAGTGCCGAGCCCTCTGGGTCTGATGCCGCAAACTGGAAGACGAAGTTCTCCCCAGCAAATGTCCGCAGGTCACTCTGAGGGCGATGGAAGGCTGGAGGCATGTTGACTGAAGACAGAAGAAGTGAAACTCAAGTGACAGACTAAAATGGAGTTCATGATGCTATAATATTTCCTATTTATTTATATTTACATCCACAACAGGTCTGAGTGTTTTGATGACAGAATCTATTTCCTGATCTGAAATAAACTCTTTAACAACTGAGCTTATTTTGGCAGAAACATTCCTCAGGGCTGTCTCTGGAAGATTCATTGTAATCATTGTGTCCTTGGCTGGGGAGGTTTCCAGCTTATCTTTCCAAGTGAAGCTCAAAGTGTCTGTTTCAACAATATCATGTAGCATCCACGACTGAGATCACACTTTCTGCACAGATGTTTAATAGATGAGGAAACACCTGTTCAGCGTGATGGTCATAGGTGAAGAAACTGACAAGAGCACACTTTCTAATTAAGAGGATTATTATGATTCAATTTCTTACGCAACTGTCTAGAAATAAGCCAAACATATTTTAATGTGGTGAGATAATTCCACTTGTTTCCAACGTTAATCAACTTTGTTCCAGAATTTAGACCATAAAACCTTGTTAAGGGTAGAAGAGGAATCATTTTATCCTTTTGGGAGGATTATTATTAACATATTTTTGTGCTAAAAATGACCCATTAACTTGGTTTATTGCAATGGGCAGCTGTTAGAGCCTCAGTGTTACATTGGACTTGTGCTTTGTTAACTGTAAGTAGTGAGAAGAATTGTCATTCTATGTGACTGTGGTAATCAACCATGTGATTTACCCCTTTCCCTCCCCCTTTAGAGTGGTTTAGCAACAGGTCAGGGCATGCTGGGAAACTCAAACATCCGCTCCTTTGATCCGCTGATGGCGACAAACAGGACCACAGCTGGACAGCTGACGCAGTGACAGACTTCCACCTCAGCCGCCGTCAGATAAATACTGTTTTCTCTGTTGTTCATCATTAGTGTGCTGCATGCTGAATCCAAAACACCTGTAATCCTTCGAACAGCTGCAACAGCAACTCCTACAAAACCTCTATCAGCATCAGATTCAGGTGTTAATGTGTAGTTAATAATACAGTTTTTCCTGAGAAGGCCAAACCAGTCAAAAGACCTAAGACAAAAGGGGAACAAAACTGTCCACAAATCTTTGGACATAAAGTGTGAAGCAAATTTACACTTTTTATAATAAAATGTTAGGTAGTTTGTCTTTAATCATTTTGATGACGATTCTTTATTGAAAAGCTGTTTGTACCTTGGTTCACAGACCAGGTGAATTTGGACGTGTCCGGGTCACAGAGGAGGCAGGGACTGCTGGGATTGGAGTGCCCCTCTTTGAAACACATCCCGTCGATGTTACATGTCCTCTCCTGGCCACCGGAGACAGAGGAAAGAAAGAAACAGGTTTGTCTGTGCACTTAAATCTACAGTGTTGTTTTAGATGTTGACATGCTGAGGCAGCTTTACAGCATTATATTTTTTTCCAAGCTGTTTGTTTTACTTTGGTGGTTTTCTCTCGAGATGGCAGGAAAGTTACAGGAAATCAGCTTGTAATATAAATCCTCTCCTCCATCTTTACTCAAGTTGATTCAGTTTAATTCATCTTTGGCAAGCACAAGCAAATGTGCTGACTCCAGGTTGTTTGTGAGGTTACTCCATGTCCTGTCTCCATCCCCATAAAAAGATGTTCCAATAAGAACACGACCCCCTGTGTACCTTTTTGTTAAGATTAATGTTTGGCTTTTAAATTGTCAGCAGCTGCGTGTTGGGAGGATGGGAAATCACACACACTCTGGTTTAGCCATTTAACCAGCTAAAAGTTGTTCAAGGCACAGATTCTGCAGCTCTAACAGAGCATAAAAAACACTTCGCCGCATTTTTCCACCAAACATGCGCAGAGTCACATCTGTCGCCTAGATTTGTTTTACCGTCACAAACAACCAAACAAACCCTGCAGAGTCCAAGTTTTACTTGAAGCGATGAATTTCCTTCCTAAAGAAACATGACATTGGGATGTTGACAGGTTGTACAAAGTTTCTGAATTACCAGCAGTTTGTGGATTTGGATCGCATCATGTGGCTGAAAACTAATGTTTTCTGATGATCTTACACCTTGATAAGGATGGTGATATGGCCAAAACACTTACAACACAGGATGCAAATGTTTTCCATGCACCTTTTTGGCCTTAAGTAGAAATTGAATACTCTGTGCTCTTCTTCTTGAACTCTCGGAGAATCTGATGCAGTGATCAGACTGTAATTAATCAGGTCGATCAGTGGAAAACTGCACATTTTCAGCAAAGGTCAGAGTCAGCCGAGTGAGGAGATGAACATCTCAACATGGAGAAAAAACACTGTTCACTGTTGTATGTGAGTTACCTTTAACTTACAGAGTCCTGAGCGTGATGCCTCGCAGACCTGACAGACGCCATCGTAGATAGTCAGCACTTTGGCCTGGCTGTACTGGGAGCCATCATTGGTTAGCTGGGACAGGAAAGAGCACAGCTTATACTGAAAATCACTTCTGACAAACAAAAATTAAAGACTCTTAATAACAGGTTGATTTCAGGACTTTACCTTAATTTCCCAGCGTGCGTATGGCTTGTCGTCCATCATGAAGTCCTCTGTGTTGACGGCTGTGTTGCTCAGAGAAGGTACAGCACAGTCTAAAGCCTTGGAGCTGAGGAATGTGGCTTTTGTTCTCTGTTTTTCCCCCGGAACCCAACCTCCGTTCATGTACTGCAGAGGTAGATCAGTGTGTTAGGGGTAAGAAATATTCTTAAAAGCTTTCTGATCTACCTTTGACCTGTCCTCTCCTCACCTTCAGTCTGGTAGCATGGCAGCTGAGGTTGGGTGAGTCGATGAAACCGAGGCCAAAGACTCGAATGCTACGACAGTTGAATGCTCGGATGTCACACAGTCCACCATTCTCCAGATCTGTTATCTCTACTGGCTGACCTATCAGATTATTGACAGATTATTGGTTGTTCATAAGTACATTACAAGATGATTAAAAGAGAGAACTTCAGTTATTTCCGCAGCTTAATAGAACAGAGCTTCTTCTCATCTGGTACAGACCACTCCTTGTTTTTATCCTGCTAAATACATTAAGGATAGGAACAGCTGTCTCTGGGTACTCACTGATGGCCAGGCTGCAGTCGTAGAAGCTGTGGCTGGGAAAGCACTGGCAGCCCCACTCTGTGCACTCTCCATTTCCGTTGCAAAAGTTGGGGCAACGCAGAGCTGTCACTACCTCCCTGGACGCTCCCGGCGGACCACCCACTTCCAAGGCTCTCCGGGTCCGGTTTTCCAACAGCCTCCTCTCGCACTCATTCTCCAGGTATGGCAGCATGGCCTCCTCCCAGCCCAGATCATCTTTGAGCTGCAGATCCAGAATGCAGAGATCCACTGCCTCGTCCAGGCGGCGTCCCAGCAGCCCCCTGCACACTGCACCAACAGTGGAGTTCACCAGAGCTATCTGACAAACCTCTAGAGCCTTGGCTGAGGTCAGGCCACTCGGCGTGGGCCACTGAGGTTGCACATTCGGTCGTGTTTCTGCCAGATGATCCTCAGGAAAGAAGTAGGCCAAGTTCTCCAGATCTGCTTGACTGAGGCTCTGAGCGGCAAAGACAGGCTGGAATTCAAATGATGCTTGGCGCTTCGGCCTCTCAGCAGAAAGCAGAAGATCCTCCCTGAACTCACCCTCCAACTCAAGGTCATAGTTGCTGTCTTTGTCGTTCTCGCTGTGAAACTGAAGGTGTCCCCTGTTCAGAGGATGACTGTTAAAGGCAGACATATCCAGGATGCTTTCCTCCTGCTCTGTACTCTTGATATATTCCACTGTTGTGTCGATGGAGGGAAACACAGATGTGTAATCCACATTATCATGTGCTACGCAGTTTGAGTGAGCGGTAGGATTGTACAAGTTCCTCATCCCTCTGCCAGCATGATGAGAGGTGCTGTATTCTTTCTGGCACTGACAGAAGGGCCTCCTGATCGCTTGCATTGACCCAGGAGGCATCTTGTCAAATAAGCTTTCACCGGGAGCTATCCTAGCACACCACACACAAAAAAATTATCTACATAAAAGCTTGAAATCTTTAACCATGTCAGCTTAATGAATTTACAACAAAACAAACAATAATATGAATTTGTTTAAATTGCTTTCATGAACTGACCTCCAGCCCTCTATGAAACGATGCAGGTTGTCAGGGCCGAAGGAGCTGCCATCAGAGCCATGGAAGTCATTGTTGCCATTGCGGTCGAAGGTGCCGCAGAGGCCTTGTGTATTGCTGTAGTCAATGCTGGGCGCCCGGACAGACACACTCATCCCCCAGTCACCAACATCGGCCCTCACAAAGGCTCCGGAGGGAAAGATCAACTACAAGAGGAGAGTCCCATCCAACAGCTAGTTAACATAAACTCCTCATGCAGTGAAAGTAAAAATTTAGAACCTGAAAAAAGCAGTTTGTATGATGGACATCCTGCAACTGGAAGGATATGATTTAAGCATTAAAATGACAGTCATGTTTTCTGGAAGGCAAACAGAATGTAATCATTTTCAAAGCAAATCTGTACCAGTGTCAAAATGTTTGGATACCTACGGTGACCTTCTTCCCCTGGTGGGACTCCAGGACCCTGACTCGACTGCCCTCCATGTCACCTAAGTTCTTCAGGGTAAGCTGCGGCCTCGTTTCCTGTGGCTGGCCGTTGCACATGTCGAAGATGGCGATCTCGTTTCCCTCTCGCGCTGCAACACCACAGTTGCAGGCGACGGAGTAGTGACGGCTGCCACAGTCCCACTGGCGAGAGTGGACCTCAAACTCCCTGATGAGGCTCCGGTAAAGCACAAAGGTTCCAGTCTGGTGGTTGTCATAACGCCTGTTATTTGCAGATTAATGAAAGAACACCCAAATTAGGTTTTTTCAAACTGAAGCTGAAATAGTTATTTGGTGCCTGTTGATAACTGATGAGGAGGTAAATTACCTGCCGTCCAGGGTAATGATATGTGGGTCAGTCAGAGAGTAGCAGATGGAAGTGGGAACGTCCTGGACCGTGACCTGGGGGCAGGGGTTAGGAGAGCAAAGATTAGTGGGGCTCCACCCTCTGATCCTCTGACCCTCAGCTTTGATGTTTTCACCCATCACAGATGGGAAAACTTCTCGACAACAGGGTCCACAGAGACACAATGTCTGGAGGCTGACACTCTGTCTTACATTGTATAATAGCTTGTGTGTGGATGCAACTAACGACTGCACACAACAGTGCAATTTAAACATCACTTCAAACCATCAAACAGACACACTTTTGGCTCTGCACCCCCACCTTCACTCTAGTTTTATAAAGCACTGATTACCTGTGTGTACATGTAAACAGAACAAGAGAGCCTGTAATAATAGCTGTCTTTTTAAAACTCTCTAATTTAAGTAATACTTTGATGCTTATGTCATGCTGCTGTGTCTATTTTTCCTTCATTTTTAGACCTTATGCCTTTCAGTAATTCAGGATACCCCTCAAGGACGCCTGGGACAGTGAAGGACCTTGTCCTCCATACCACAGGAAACAAATATCCCATATCCATAGTACCCCTAATACCACAAAGACCTTCTTTATTTCCTAAAGAAATTGTAGAAGCTACTCAAGGGTCCCTGAGGCATCCACCATTTCTCCAGACAGATTCCCTAAAGAATGACTTGAACTTTATCATGAACTCCTGGAAAACCCCCAAAAGATCTCTGAAGCCCTCATAAGTGCCACTGAACAACTTTTAGCACAATTTTAAAATAATTCTAATGAATCCCTGAAACATCAGCATGAATGACGTAGATTTAAAATGCAATATAATTGACTTTATGTGATTTTTCAAAATAAATGTGATGAAAATGAGAAGTGAATTAATCAATCACTCCATGAAGCCTCTTGGTAGCCACAATAAGCGAAACATCACATATATGTGTGCCTCTAAAAGAAATGTCCTTCAACTCACTTTCAGAGATGTTGGGATGTAGTTTCTCCAGAGTCGTGGTGCACTGGGTCCCGGCAAAACACCGATCAGACTTGGTCGGTTTCCATCTCGTGTGAAATCTGTGACAGCAGTGACGAAAAAGGCGACCCGGCCACAGCTGCCGTTGATGCAGGCATCAGGCTGGAGCTGCACCTGGCAGGCGGACAACGCCACGTTCGAGGCCTCATGTCTGAGACTGTCTGTGGATGTCAACACAGCAGTAAGACAGTGTTAATGGACGACACACAGCTGCCTGCAGAACTGTAATAATGTCCTGAACTGGCTTTGATGTGATGCCATGTGAGGCAAGTTGGAGCTCAGCAGAAGAACTCAAAACCAGACCATGAAATGAGTTTTCTGCATGAAATGGCTTCTTCGTCCTGCACTGGACCCTTCTGTGGTCTTATCAACCACATATGTGTCTTGTAGGGATAATAGTATCTTAATTACGCGTCATGCTTTCAAATGATCTTTAATACATTTAACAGTCTTCTCAACCAGTGTAATAACTTATGGAATAGGTATATTGCATTGTACTCAAACTGTAAGCTTCATCCCAGAAAAGTAAGAATGACGACACAGACACTGTCGGCTGTTTTTATGAAAGTCTGACCTGGGTCATGGACACTCAGAGCCAAAGGAACTCCACACTGGTGACCATGGTCAGGGTCATAGCAAGGGATGGGCACTGTGCTGTGGACAGTCACCTCATGCTCCTTACTGTCCTCTGCTAGATGGAGCGAGTCTGGAGAGAACTGAGGAGAAAGAGAGAGAGGAAAGAGTGTTTGGTGAGTTTGGCTGAGCGAGCTTTGCTCAATTTACTGCGGTTCAACCGAAAGGCAGCTCAGTGTCTAGAGCTTCTTATCTTTGTGTTGGTTGGACTTCAAACAAAGCACATGAGCGTTTACCTTCAGTCCAGCGTAGAAACTCTCGCTTTCTTTTGGAGTAGATCTGCTGTAACTGGAGTTGGCTCTGAAAGTCGACACACTGCAGGAGAACTGCAAGAAAAAAAAACAGCTTTCGATGTTGATCTTAAACCATAAAAATTACACATGCAAGAGAGAGGTGAAGAATAAAGGTATAACAGAGTTTCTACCCTTCTGTCCAATTATATTACAGTGGCATGGGAACAGATATCAGTCTGTAAATGTAGAAGATGTGTGCAAAATATTTATTGTTATGATTTTTCTATTTTTCTCTTGAATTTTATCATTCAGTCACTTTGCCCTCTGTGTCTGACTCTTAAGCTGCTTTAACATCAAGTTCACTTTCCCTTCATTTCTGCTTTTCCACTACAAAACAACATATTTTATGTATTTGTGGAACACAACACAAGGACCTAACATGAACCTGACGTGACCTGTTTCTGATTACATTTCCAAGTGCGAGAGAGTCTTGTGCTCTCGTATGTGCTCTTGTTAATCTTGAGAAAGACTAACAATGTCGGCCTAACGCAGTATTTGTGATTTGTCAAAACATTTCCCCGTGTTGCTCACGGTGCAGCGCTCCTCTGATCCACAGCTAGAGGAGCACAAACGTTTAACTCACTCTCATGGTTAAAAACACAAAGGTGACCTTTGACCCGACTCAGCTGCTACATCAACATCTGTTAAAGACGGCCCTCTGCAACACGTTCCAGACACAACTAATACAGCCCCGGTGTCCAAACATGGCTGCACGATGGTCTGCAGCTGTAGAGTGACATCACCTCGGTTTCAAATAGCATCACGTTAAAAATCTCATTTCTTTCCTGGCCACAAGAAATTCCTCCAGGAGAAGAGAGCCGCCATCAGCCTCTGGATATTGGTTGTTTGGAAATAAGGTTGTGCAGCAGACTTTAAATGGAATAAGTTTAACGACTAACACTTTCAGCGCAGAAACGCATAAAATGTTTCATGTTATCATCAGCAAAAGACTTCAAATTTAGGAAACTTTGTCCCTAGAAAAAATGGTTTGCATCTGTTTCGTCGCAACTGCTTATTAACAGTCAGATTTCTGTGGTTTCTTCAGATTCATGAGAAAAAATTCAGCTTGACAAACGCAAACGTCAATATGTTCCTGGTTGAAACTACAGCTGAATGTAAGGTTCACTTCCTCTCCTAGCTCGTAGATCCTCGATCGAAGAAATGTCGAGAGGTCTTGATGCACAAAGCCAAACTGAAAGAACTCGGAAAGACAAAGGCTGTCAGATTAAACGCTCAGTATCACCTCATGTCTTCTGGTGAAGGAATGTAGCTCGTGATCACCTGACCACCAACACGCGCATCCAGCACATGTGGCAGCAGAGAAGAAACAACAACTCTCCAGTCAGTATTCATTATCCAGAGAAGATTGTGGAAACATATCAAACATTAGCAACAAATGTGAAAAGGTGGCCCAAATGTGAATCATAATTTACAGACATTTTCTCTACAGGAGGTTACAGGTCAGACAAATTAGGACAACATAGATTTTTTAGCGTCTTTCCCTTGATCAAATGGTCTTTCTTGTTCTGAAAATATACTTTTGCAAATATGCACATTAACTTTACTAAGGATCAAAGCGCAGAGGGGTGTTGCAGGTAACTGCAGGCTGCTCACAGCTCCCTTCATGTCAGGAGGCAGGTTTAAAACAGGACACCTGAGATAAATTTTACACTCAAAATCTCTGTTATAAAAGAAAACAGCCAGGTGAACAGCTTTCTCTGAGCTGGCAGCATCATCACATCTCCAGTACTGAGCTGTCGAGAAAACGGTGTAAAACTGCACAAGCAACAACTTTTTGTGCATGTGTGCATCGGTTCTTGTGAAATAACTTCCCCAGAATTCACTGTAAAGATCTGGATGGAGTTCAAAATGGGAAGCATGTGGAGCAAAGCTGTTCCAACCTGCAACTCGTTTTACTTCCCCACCCTCCTCTCTTAAAGGGATGTGACACACATTGCCTCCTTGCTTGTGCTTTGTGAGACTAACCCGGGCAAAAAGAGGTCAGCATGATCCCTGGCTTACGTTGCCAGCTCGAGGGGTCACACCCTCCACATGTGCTCCCTGAAACTTTCAGCACGGTCTGGCAGGAATTACCGTTTCTCCAAGTCTGAAGTGAACACCATCCATCTCTGCCAGAGAGGAAGACTTCAGCGTGGCCTCCTGCCTGATCTCAGCCTTCATGCTGTGGCCGATATGTCTGGCCCAAACCACGTGGAAGCCCAGTGGCTGGCTCCACAGCGGCGGGGTAAAGGAGCACCTCAGGTGGACGCTCTGGCCGATGAGCTCAGCGGTGATGACAGGCTTGGACGGCAGGGACGGGACAGCAGCTAAAAACACGGATAGAGGATGAAAGCAGCACTGCAGAGATCTAAAACAACATAAATATTCTTATGTGTTGGTCACAAACAGCAAAATAATTTTTAAAAAAAATGCTGCAGAGCTTTAAATCAGGCATAAGAGCATTTTCCAGAACATTTATCCATTTTTCACAGACTTCCTTATTTATGTTTTTAGGATTTACAGTCTGTGCATTACACTATGACCAATGATTTTTTCCATTATTGATTACTTCAGAAATTGTTTTCAAGATTGAACAGTTTATTCAACAAAATGTCCGCATTTTGGACATTTGTGGACGATGTCCTCATTTCTTTCCTAAAAAGAATTTAAACCATGGAAGTTGATCCCAATAACCTGCTGGCAAGAAATGTCTTAACAGAGGACTTACAATACAGATGTTTGCACGTGTTTATAGTACAACAAGGGTCACATAGACTTTTGAAATGTCAACATAGTTCTCCATTGCTAAGATCAACAACAGTGTTTCAGGTAGAAGGCCAGCACTGTCAGGATGTCTCACCTTTGCATCGGCCGTTGACTTCCACCTCACCTGGTGGGCAGAGTCTGGGTCCCACATCTGG
Source organism: Acanthurus tractus (assembly GCA_029783725.1). Classification (NCBI taxonomy): domain Eukaryota; kingdom Metazoa; phylum Chordata; class Actinopteri; order Acanthuriformes; family Acanthuridae; genus Acanthurus; species Acanthurus tractus. Next base: position 6,851,090 of record JAQNCA010000021.1, read on the forward strand.
AGCAACTGAAACATGAGATTTATCAGATTTCCTCTCATTATTAAGATGCAACACTAAACCCAATACATATCTAAAATGATCAATTTTCTTCCATTTTTCTTCTCCCATTAAAGAGAGAACTTCATAATGACCATTTTAATTATATTTAGCAATTAAACATAATATGAAAAAAATATATATCTAGCTGCTATTTTTACTTGAAATGCTACAAGTTTTTCTTTAAAGATTTTCTTGACACCCAATAATAAAAAAGAGGTTTAAACCATTGAAACCACATTGAGGTTAGTCACCTTTGGCACAGTATCCCATGCACCCCTGCGTGGGCTGCAGGTGGTACACCAGGAACTCGCCACAGTTTCGCACGGTGACAGGGATGCGGAAGAGGCAGCAGTCCTTGGCACTTCCGTGGAAGAACTGCCAGGTGGCACAGGCGGAGAGCTGGCGAACCTCGCCGGGCCGTGGCAGCGAGGCGTCCTTCAGAGACAGCCACACCGGAGCCTGTGTGCCACAGCGATTCATCTGCAGGAGGGGAAACAGTCATTACCTGCAGTAGGAGTCATTTCACCTGAACTGAAGGTGGTTGTTAAACCAATCTGGCAGAGAAAGCTATTTTTCAGCAAAGAATTTTGATGGTCTAAGTTTAAGTAGAGATGCATCAGGGACTGGAGACGCTGCAGTGATGTGAGCACTGTAGCTGATTCAGTGGAGTCTCACCTCAATGCAGGAGGTCGGCATCTCTGCCGGCTTGTTGTTGATCCTGAATCTGTACCAGCCCGGCGACAGTGAGTGATCACAGATCAGGTCCTGGATGGCCGTGTTCTGGATCTCTGTGGAGTCGAAGTCAACGCTGCGATAAGGATTACGCAAAGTCTGATGGCCTCCCGGGTAACACTCTGGAGCTGAGATGAGGACAACAAGGACCAGGATGAATTTAGAGAGAGAGGAAATGCAGCAGATGTTTTTCTGTGTTAAAAAAGATCAGAAGAAACTAATTGTTCCAGACTGAGAAGCAGACACTAAGGATTATCGTAGCCCTGCTGTATAACTCTTAAAACTATTTTTCAGTTTTGGACTGTCCCTTTGCTGAGAGAAATTTTCCTACATAACATCTTCTCCTCTCCATTTGTTTTTTTGAGTTCCAGATGTGTCAATTTGAGAGGAAATGAAAACTGGAGAATCTCAGTCTTCCTGATCAGACGACTGGGTTTTCCCTGCAGTCATGGGCTTATCTTTGGTTGTGTATAGGACTGATCTGAGAGGACAGACATGACAAAGATAGACACAGCAAAACAGCTAATGCATTTCTGGCAATCAGCTCACAGAAGTCTAAGTGTCCTTGGTTGGACTGAGAAGTTTTCTCTCTTTCTCAGTTCACTGATATTAACATAAGAGGGGAGGAATTGTATTCTCATGTAAACTCCAGCTGTTGATCAAAACTGTGAGATCTGATCGAAATCTCCAGAGGAGCCACGAAGTTAAGTGTTTTCTCAAACACTGGTTAGTCATAGCTCTGTTAAACTGGGCTTTAATTAATTCAAAAAACAGATTTGAACACAAAACCAGCTGTCACAAATAACCCTCGATTCAGAGTTTTTTTCTGGCAACAGTCGTTCTCCTTTAGTGACCAAAACACGTTAATGTCATAAATTAAAAGGTTCTCATCATCAAAAATGCAGTTTCAACTGATTCTTTCTGTTCATGTTATGACCAGGCTCTTAACCTTGACTTTGAAAGTTAATTATAAAGTCTTAATGTTGTTTGGTTAATGCTTCCCAACCAAACCTCCTCGACTTTCAACATAACAGGTCAAGGTTAAGGCCATCCATTATGTACAACTGCTAAACCTATGCAGCATCACGGGGGGCTGGAGCCAATCCCAGCTGATGGTGGGCTAGCGGCGGGATCGTCAGTTCATCACAGGACTGACACACAGAGACAAAGAACCACTCATGCCCAAATTCACACCTACATTTCGCTTCAGTGTGGCTGTTTGACTGGTGGTTCATCTCTGAGAACTCCAAAAAACGCAAGCCAAATAAACCCACAGATCTCTCAAATTACAGCCTCACTTCAGCTCCGTTGTCAAAGCGAATGACAAGAGATGTTCACACGCAAAAGCTGCTCGATGATGTGGACAGTTTGCTCTTTAAACTGTGAGTAGGCGCTCAGGAGGTGAGCAGGAAGGATCATTTCACACTCAGAGGTTATCTAAATTGCTAAGAATAACAGACATTCCTGTGAACCTCTCGCCTCGGGAATGGACGATAAGGCCAATGGCGCATGACAGACCTCTGAACACCACCTGCAGCCGGAGGCAGAAACAACCAGGCGAGTTATATGAGCAGAACATGTAGTTTTCCACACAAGCAAACTCTCAAAGGCTCCGTCTGTGAAGTGAAATGGGTCAAAGTCGTCAACAGAGGCTTTTCTTCACAAACCCAAACAAAACGAACAGGCTGTTCTTTCGCCTCCAGTGGACAAAACATGTTCCATCTCCCCTGTTTGAGTTTAAATGTGGCGGCTGAGTAAAGTCACATCAGGGAAAACAAACATCAGGGTATTATGGAGACCTTGAGACCCTCAAAGCCTTGAATGGACGGAGTGAAGTTACTGGCAGTGATCCCAAGCCTAAACAAGGTCTTGCAGGCTTGTCTTCATGTTGACAGCCCCTTGAAAGCAAATGCTCTTGTTTACACCTCGTCTGGGAGCTAAAGTGACAACATCTGAGGTCACAGGTTGTCCAAACAACTGAGTTTTCAGGCAGGAGGACAATCAGAGAGACTTGGGCTGCTGGCTAAACTGCTCCAATTGGTGGCTTAATGAGTTTAAAGAGCTGGAGGGGAGGGGGTGAGCTAATGAAGCGTCCCCTGAGGGGAGGAGATCCCACTGTGCGGGAGGCCCTCAGCAGCCCAGATGTGTGGGGAATTCTTCACTTTATCAGGAAATAAGATTATTTCAGGAGGCTGTGGTGTTAACACAACTGAGGTTACGGGTCTTTTCCCCAGAGGGGCCGTTGCTCACTACAAAACAGGAAGGGTTACGGCTTCAGATGGGATCTGAAAACAATATAAGTGTCGTTATCACTGACCCTGCAGGGTTTAAAGAAAATGGGTTTTGAAAGACCAGAAGTTATAGAAGAGGTTATGGGATTAAGCACCTAACGGCTTAAAAGCTTTGCCAATGTTAGAAAAACCTGTTTCTTTAGACATTTCTTTCTCAACAAGGTGAAACTAAAAACCCTGAAATGAAGCCATGCACAAGAGAAAAAAAGACGTTAATTTTTGACAGAAGACATAAAAGCAGAGGACAGGCAGGAGTCAGTTAGTTAATGGGCTTCACTTACAGTGCAAATCTAATTTTTCTGCATGCTTGAGGCCAGTTGACCCCTGTAATTCATCTCAACAAGCATCATATGGAGTGTGTTTGAATGATGTATAGTTGCACAGCATGACTTTTTATTGATGAGCCACTGAAGGGTCAGCGGGGTTAAAGGCATCTCGAACACCTGGGGACGAATTTACAAGACTTACACGACTAACCCTAACCCTTAAAACACAACTATCACAACAAGTTAAACAATAGTTTGATGTATATTTTTTCAGGGGGCAACTGGACAAAAAGTGTCTCCTCAGTTACAGGCATTGTGTAAGACTTGGATTTGCTTCAGAAATGCCTGGTATTCTTCTTTTTTTTAAGACTCCGAGGACCCACAGCATTTAATTTACGACGGTCTGCTTAAAGTTTACAACTGTATGCTTTGATGTGCTGTTGGATGCCCAGGAGACAAAGATACGAGCAAGATGGAGGACAGGCAGTTTAATTTGACTAAAAAAATGGTCACACATTCTGTTCAAAGAAGTTTTCAGGCTCCATCATCATTATTGACCTTAAATCTGCCGGCAACAACTAAAAAAAACATCGTCTCTACTTTTGCTTTAACACTTTTAACTGGTTTCATCCATTCATGTGTCTTTCTTCATGTGTGTCCAGTTGTCCTCTCACCCACAGTGAGGACGGAGCCTCACTCTCATAAAACAGCAGCTCACAAAAGAATAACATCTGAGTATTTTTTTTGCTTAAATCAAACATTTTGTTCATCTTTCACATTTTTCTTGTAATTGTTTGTCATTGCATCTGACTGAAGGGGGCCAACAGAGGAGTCAGTTTATTGGATTATTGAGCAACAAGTGTGCCATGTTGTGAAATGCGTCATCACAGCTCAGTTTTGCAGCCTTGTTTCAATTACAGCTGCTTTTTTATGGGGACTTTGTTTTGGTTCTGCTGTTACTTTTATTTCTGTTCACGGAGGTTTTTTACAACATTTAGCCCCTTTTCTTTTTCGTAAGTACTCGGAAATTAAGTTCAGTGCGGTTCATAAAATTTTAAACATCTCCCTGAAATGATAAGGAAATCATCTCCAAAGTTAATGTGCTAATTGGCAGAAAAACGGAGATGTTATGCAGCAATTAACTTCGGCAAACTGAAAATCTGTAAAGAGACCATGTTACATGACATATAAACACAAGTTTCATTCTTCTGAAGCATATTTGTTTGTCTGTCTCTCTGTCTCTGTCAGTCTGTCTGTCTTGTGTTTATGTCTGTGGGTTTGATCTTGTCTGTGGTTTCCTCTTTGAAGGTCCGTCTCACCTCTGGACCTGCTGACTGATCGGAATGCAGCCTCACAGGCGAAGTTTTTCAGCAAGGAAGATGTTCCTTTTTTCTGCATTTTATGGATTAATTTTCAGAGGCGGTACAAGTGATTGGATTACTGTAGACATCTTTTATTCTAAACGGCCTGAGCACGACTATGAAAAGTAGTTTGGGGTCTTTGGAGCCAAAGCCATAATTTGAGCTTTATTAGAGTTTTCCATCCACTTACCATGTTGCGCAAACGCTCCTAATTGCAGGATCCACAGCAACGCGACGCGTAAACATCGAGGCAGCAAGAAGCGCGTCGAACCAAACGCGCAACCGTCCATGGCTGCAGCGGCTCCGGGTTTAAGAGATACAGCAGGCTGGCCTCAGTCGTCTGGTCCCATTGAAGGTTTGGAGAAACTCTGCGAAAGTGGCGCAAACTGTACTTATCCTCCCGCTCCCGGCTGATAATTAGAAGCAAGAGGCTTAAATTTGCGCTTCTCTCGCGGGAGACTGCGGCTTTGCTGTGCGGAGGGTGACAACAAGAGGAGAAGGAGGAGGCAAATAGCTACGGAGGAGTCTGCTTCTATAGGTGGGTCCTCCGTGATGCCCGACACAGACGTCTCCCCGCCGACATCACGTGGATACAGAGCAGAAGATGACCCATCCAGACCGTCTCCCGTTCATCACGGAATAAACATTTAGTGCGCTTCAAAAACTATTTAGACTCACAGCCGGAAACCACAAGACAGAGCCGAGAATCATCAGACCCTCTCAGTTTCCACAACATCCAAACTCTTCATTATCTTAAGCCAAATGACTGACTCACTCTCAAATAATGTCTGCGTTTAACCGCAATGCTGCAAATGACTTTAATCACTCAGAGGAGGGAAAAAACACATTTGATCCAAAAAAAATTAAACTTTTACTCTGGAATTCAACTGAGACATCCGTGCAGCAGACTTCACTGCAAATACACGCAGTTTAAAGCAGCTGTACTGTATCACAGCATGTTAGCAGCTGTACAGGAAGTGAGGGTTCTGTAAGGCTTTGCTTTCAAGAAAAAATAGATTAAAAATGATGCACATTAAATGAATTATTAACAGTGATTCACGTGTGTACGAAAAATGCTTTATTTAGTATACAAAACGGTGGAAAAAAACAAGTGTTTTGTAGTTTGGATTCAATTTTAAAGTTTCAATTTATGTTGTATTTATCATGCTACATGTGTAGCCAACTATTACAGTTTACAATCAAAAGTAATGAATAAACTCCAA
>JAQNCA010000021.1:6946454-6951454 GCA_029783725.1 Acanthurus tractus
AACTTGTCCAAGTCTTTTTTATCCTGGGGACTCAGGCCACCGTCCATGTTGTCACGACCCTACAGACGAGACAATCCATCTCAGATGAGTAAAACTCCAAATGTGACTGTAACTGTTCAACATTTAGTTGGATAAACTGAAGTTATTACTGTAACAGCAGTTTTAGTTTCTGACCATTTCAGTAATTAACATTAAGAGTGCAGTCTACTTTTAACAGAGCATCCATAGTTGTGTTTACTGATTTAAAAAGGTGCTGAGAAAAGGTGAAATCTCAACTAAAATACATGTGAATGTTCAAAGAATACGTTTACTCCTTAACTGTCTTAAACCCAACAGCTTAATTACCAAAACTATGGCAAGATTGGATCAAAACAAGCTATTCTTATCACTTATTAGTGTTTTTCTACGAAGCACTTCAAAACTTACAGACTGAAAGCTATAACAACACAGTAATAATCCTACCCTCGACACTGACAATGAAAATAATGTAAATAAAACTGTATTTTATCCCTTATTAAGGCAAAATGTTGTTTGTAGTCACATGTCAGCAAGTGAGGCCTCCACGTTTACATGAAATAACGTTGGTCCGAATGAGGTTTGGAGGTCATAATAAGCTATAAACACTGACAACCAGCTCACACGGTAAACCACTAAACAACATAAATAAAACTAGAGCAGTGATGTAATTTTATCAATGATTACTCCACGTAAACGTTTCACAAAGGGGACGCACAGCCACTGGATGGGTGACTCACTAGCCAACAAGCGTTAGCCTATTGCTAATGTTAGCTCGCTAGCTCAAAAACACGCACTTACACACCATCACAAAAGGGTAAAACTTACATTAGCGTGTCCCTCGACAACGTAGCTTCAATTAAACGCAAATCAGTTTAATAAAAATGACACAAAACGCTGTGTTTAACAAATATTTACAAGCTCAATTTGTATATATACAACGTCAACAGCGACTGTGCTACTTTTCTGTTTATCTTCTCCATGTCGACGTGTTTGGATAGCAGCACTTTCACAAAGGCACTTTCGTACCATCTATTCAAACGCGTGAGTGAAACATATAGACTGGAAAATAGAAAGCCAATGCGCTTAAAAATAAATATTAACCAATATATTAAAAAATCATAATTATCAATACAGAATTTTGTGGGAAAAAATGATAATTTAAGTAGAATTCCCATGCGGCTTTTCTCCGTGTCGAATCTGCGAGTGTGCGTGGCAGGTTGTGTGTTCCTGCGGTTTGTTTTGGTTGCCAAATGCTGCATGACTTCTCTCAAGGTAACATTTTACTTAAATATTCTCAATAAATGTATCATGTTTTGATTTTCACATACAAATAGTCAGTTTCGTGTGTTAATAGAGTAAATAGGATGTTCCCACGAGCACCCAAAGCTGATAAGGTGAGCTCAAATGCTGAGTAGCAAGCTAACGTTAGCTATTTAGCACGTAGACTAAATTTAAATTCTGGATAATAAATGAAAAATCAGATCACTTTTTACACTAATGTGTACAAAATGCAATGACTGAAGGATTAATAGGTTTAAAAATATGCAAGTACATCTTATTGAAGCAAAATAAATAGCTTTAGGGGAAATGTATGTTTTTCCTGTATGCAATTTTACAACTTAACATGTCAAATAGGAATATAACAGTATTTTATTCAGCATATTCATTATCGCCCTCAGCATGGCGATCCCTATAGCCATCCTGGACTGCGATCTTCTCTTACATGGTCGAGGCCATAAGACTTTGGACCGCTTTGACCTGGACTCTGTCTCAGACAATTTCCTCCTCACGCAATTTGGCTTCCCCAGAGAGTTTATCCTGTATCTGGTGGAGTTACTCAGGGAGGTAAGTGTGTGCCAGTTCACTGTAAATGTAAACATGTCTGTCTATAAATCTGAAGACTGTATTTCTACCTGCTAGGCCCTCTGTAGACGCACCCAGCGGTCCAGAGCCATCAGTCCTGAGGTCCAGGTGTTGGCTGCTTTGGGGTTCTACACATCTGGTTCATTTCAAACATCTATGGGAGATACTATTGGGATCAGCCAGGCATCTATGTCCAGATGTGTGTCCAACGTGACCAAAGCCCTGGTGGAGAAAGCTCCCCAGTTCATCACATTCAACAGGTGTGAGACCAAGTTTCTTCACTGCACACACAGGCGTAGTTCATCTTTGTAATATTGTAGGAATAGGAGCTGTGTACTGTGCTGATTTTCAGGAAGAAAAAGTGCAATAGAAACATCAGTCTTCTCATGTTTCTCAAACAGAGATCCCTCAAGCAGAGAGCAGTCCTTCCAGGACTTCCAGAGGGTGGCAGGATTCCCAGGAGTTCTGGGGGTGCTGGACTGTGTTCAGGTTTGTTGTGATTCACTGGATTTACATGTTTGAAGACTTCATAAGCCAGTAACAGCCTGACTGATCTGTTCCTCTCCATATCCTTTTGCCTTCATCTCCAGGTCACCATCAAAGCTCCAAACAGTGAAGACTCATCATACGTGAACAAGAAGGGCTTTCACTCAGTGGGCTGTCAGCTGGTTTGTGATGCCAGAGGATTGTTGCTCAGCGCAGAGACTCACTGGCCCGGTGGACTCAAAGACACTGAAGTTCTGGAAAGATCTGCTCTGTACAAACAGCTGCAGGACACGGAGGAGGGCTGGCTGCTCGGTGAGGCGAGGATTTCAGACTTCTACATCTTTCTGTTCAGTATAAGAAGTTTCAGAAAGGAAACAAAGTCCTTGTCTGTTTTTTTATTGTTTCATAGGTGATCGACGTTACCCTCTGAGGAAGTGGTTGATGACCCCCGTCGACTGCCCAGAATCCCCTGCAGACTTTCGCTATAATCTGGCTCACACAGCTACACATGAGATAGTGGACAGAACCTTCAGAGCCATCCAGACCAGATTCAGGTGTTTGGACGGCACCAAAGGATACTTACAGGTCACCAGACAATTTCACAACATGGTCACATATATAAACTGAGAAGAACAGGTAGCACACAGAGCAGCAACGTCACTAACACCTGTTTCTCTTTCCTGCCTCTGCAGTATTCTCCAGAGAGGAGTTCCTCCATCCTGCTGGCCTGCTGTGTTCTCCACAACGCCTCCCTGCAGTCCGGATTGGACGCCTGGACTCTGGAGAGGACGGACCCTCTGGAGCAGCCGGAGAGCCTCGACCAGAGACCCGAGGACCGAGACATGGAGGCAGAGGAGCTACGAAAACAGCTCATTCTCAAACACTTCAGCTGAACTCCTGGATGAACTCATTCATTCATGACGAGGTCAGAGAGACTGAATTAACTTGGACCAGAACAAACCAGTTTCTGACACAAAGCTCATATTTCAAATCAAGTCACAAACACAGTGTTGCTGATGCAGTTTTTTAATATTTTGCTGGTTTCTACTCTACTGACTACACTAAGATAACATAGTTATATATGGAGGAACATGCAAGACGCTATACAACAAACCAAGACAACATGACGTCCAAACACAGTTCAAATCACTCAACTCCCTGGAAAGTGCTTGATTATTCCCTCTCAAACATCCATGAAGAGGCTGCTGGTGCTCAAACTGGGTCCCCGGGCCAGAGATGCTCCTTTACATGTTTCCAGCAAATATAATCATACAAAATACTGAAAATAAATTGCTGGTTATGCTGTTAAACTATATTTTTGTGAACTAAGAATGCTCCTTTTATTTGTAGGATCCCTAATTTTATTAAAAGCCTGAGCAGGACACTTGGTGCAGAAAATCAGTCAATTTAAAAGTTTGTAAATTTGGTGGAATTTTGCATTTAAACTGTTCAATAGAATATCTGTTTGTTTTTGGCCCACATTTAAATTAAGTTTCTGTTTTTTACCCTTCAAGGGAAGAAGTTTGAGCACTTGGTTGGAATAATCAAGCTCCTCCTACAACTAATTCAACTGTGTGCAGCTGCTGTTATCAGGGTTTCTTTCTTTTATTTTTTATTTTTTATTTTTTGCAAATGAAAGAATCACCCTCCCCTCTGTTTTTTTAATCCCTCCCCTCTTTACATCTTCTTAACCCAAAACATTTGCATTTTTTTTTCCTTTCCCTTGTGATCCCACAGGTTAAAATCTTGGACTATGTCACAATACAAAAACAAGGCCCTTATTTACAACAACTGCACATTAAGTTGTCATCATATATGTACACTGGTGCATTAAGACTGTTGAGAGTGAGAATGACAGGAGTCAATGGGCTGCAGTCACATGATATTTTGTGTGCGTTCGGCACTGGGGACATAAAATAAAATGTAAACAGACATGAGTAAGACAATCTGTGAAAGCTGTAAACCTTTTGGGGCTCAAAATGGGATTTATGAGTGTTTCTACTCTCATAAGTTTTGCATTGGGACGGTGAAAAGTCTGTTTTGTAGCTTTTAATTTGAAGGAATACCACGACGTGAAAGGTTTGTTTGGGGAGTAACCCTGTTTTTTTTCTCACATTATAAGAATAGTGGTGAAGAAAGAAAGACTTTGAAAGTGTCCTGGTGCTCCTTCAAATTATGGACATAACAAAGTTAGTGGTGTTTTACTTCCTGGAATGTGTAAGTCCCCTGATTGGCTTCATCAATATATACACACTTTCTACAAACAGGAATAAATACAACATACACTGCTGTCGCATGAGCACGTTTGGTGTCAATGTTAAGACATTTGCTTCAATCTTACATGATGCATTCTGTCAATGTGTAATTTTATTAACTCTGCAGTTGAGTTTTGATATTTAATTTAGCTTTTGGATCAAAAAACCTCAGTTTTCAAAGTAAAGATTAGATTTTTTAAGGCTCTGTTGAACAAGCTGATGTCTTTTTTTGAACAGGAAGGAAACAAAAAGGTGCTCTGAGGTTTTCATACGACAGCAGTGAAACATAAACACTGTATTACAGTTAAGACAAACAGATCTATCAGAGTTTTACACTCCATCCACACCATCATGTAAAACTTAATGCAAAACACAACA
>JAQNCA010000021.1:6953954-6960012 GCA_029783725.1 Acanthurus tractus
CATGATGACAGCCTAACGTCTGGTTTCACAAAGTCAATTTAAAGGAGGCGGAAAGTTCATGTGTGTTTTTATTTTACAGGATGTTTTTGAGAGAAATTACTGAGCAGAAGACAAGTTGTTTATCATATTTAAGGATGCTGAACTCTGTGAACTCTATTCGTTTTATAATAAATCATAATAGAGTTTATGAACAGGTTACAAACTTACCCTGACTGGTGGTGTAGAGGTCCGCTGATGGGAGAGGAGGAGAGGAGGAGGGATGGGAGGAAGAGGAGGATGAGGACAAAGAGGAGGTGTCGGCGAGGAAGGAGAGAGGAGAGAGGCAAGGAGAGAAGGAGCCCAACACCAGGACGAAACACAGCGCCATCATCTGCAGAGAGAGGAGCACAACACTCACGCTAATGATCCCAGATTATAATCCTGCAGACGTCGTGGATGAAGAAGGGAGATGTTTACCATGAGGCACGTCCCTGTTTGAGTTGAGGCCATTTTACAGGAACGAGGGACGACTTTCCCTGAAATCAGTGACTGAAGCTTCTGCAGCTGCTGAAGAAGAGACCTGAGAGAGATGAAAGAGAGAGAGATTTTCATTGTTAGAGAGTCAAATTAAAGGTGGGACACTGTTTGACCGAGTGTTTGTCCCTGCAGGTCGGTTCTCTCCTCTTGTTTCGCTGTAAAAATGGAGTTTACTCTGCACTTCTGTAAACTTTCTCCACCTGATTTACTTTTGCTGCCTCAGATGGTCAGACTGAGTAAACAAGCTCCAGCAGGAGAGGACGGAGCGCACCAGTGAAACCACCGGAGTGCAGAGCACCAGAGGAACCTGGAGAGCAGGGTGCTGATGGTATGAGCTGTCAGGAGGCGTGAGGACGCGCTCTGACCACTAGGTGGAGACAGAGAGCGAGTTACTGCTGATCCAGCCCTCAGTGAGTCACTCAGACACCAAACCCAGCAACCAACTCGCCCATCAGTCATCAGTCACAGATCAGATGGAAACTAGACAGCAGAGATGGAATGTAACTAAATACTTTAACTAAAGTACAAATTTAAACTTGTACTTCATTTGAGTACTCACATTTTGTACTTCAAGTGCACTTTATCTCTATTTACTCTGAACATTTTTCTGACAGCTTCAGTTTCTCCTCACTTCTAAAACGACTTCTCGTCCTCCTGTCCGACAGAATCTGTGTATCTCCAGATGTGTCGACTGTAAATGTTTGTGATAAACTCAAGGATGAAATGTTCTTTAACATGTCAAGAAAATTCTTCCCCTTAAGCCAAATAAACAATCTGAAAGCCTCTTGGATTATGTGGAAACTGCACAGTCTCAAAGATGAAAACGGCTTTTTTTCTGAGCTCATAAATGAGTTTTAAGAGAAACGAGGAGCCGACAAACATGTGACCTTAAAGATTATGATGCATTGCTGCAGATTTGGTTTAAAGAAATGTGCAAACGAAACTAACATGGTTTTGCTGAAGCAAGGTTTCAATGCACAACTTACAATTTTTCGTGTGTTGTTCGAACTTTTCCTCACTTAAAGATCTAAATTTTCCCTCCACCTCTGCAAAGCGTCGAGTCACTAAGTCGCTCAGACTTTCTGTGCATCTTATGTTTCAAATTTCCATGCTGGTGTCTCTCACATGCACCAGAAAGTAGCATTAAACTACCAGTTGCCAGCCGTAATAAACTTCCATGGGATGACACTGAGCAGCATCACTCACAGGGGACTTTGATGTGGAACCACAGTGATTTACTGCGAAAGTAATGGCTGCTTTAAATAAACACAACTTCCAAAGGTCATTCTGGCTAATTGGCTAAATGCTAGTGTGTGTAAATATCCAGCAGAGAAAATAAAAAAGTTTAAATGGATTAAGTAAATGAACACAAAAATGTCCTAGGAGCTGTTTTTGTTGTTTGACCTAAAGGGGAGCAAGGCTAGCAGTTTCCCTCCGCTTCCAGTGTTTGTGCTAAGCTAGGCTAACGCTGTATCTGCAGCAGACACACGGGGACGAATAATCTCATGACTCTGGATGAGAAGTCTGTTTTTAAATGCAGCTTTGATGCTTAAAGGACAGGAGTTACATTATTCTCCTACAAATATTAAATTATGAGCACTGACTCGTTTCTGTGTGAATCAAACTGCACAAAGAAACCAGCGAGCGGAGAATAAAATGACCACTAATAACTGCATAAACTGCATAAACTGCACTTTGTGTGCTTCTAGAAACAAGGAGCTTAAATTTAGTTCAATGGTTTTAAAAAAACTCCTCTCAGACCTTCAAACACACACACACACACGCACACACACACACACACACACTGGGACTTTATGTGAGAGTAAGTGAGCTGTGTGCTGACTCATGTTTGCCAGTTTGTGCCAACTCATTGTTCCCCTGCGTGGTGGTTTAACATATTCATCAGTGCATGTGTGTGTGTGTGTGTGTGTGTGTGGTGGGGGGGGGGTTCCTTCCATGATGAAAGCTGCTGTTAAGTCGCAGCTGTAATGACAGACTGAGGACCGAGGCGGCCACAGACAGACAGACAGACAGGCACAGAGACAGACCCCCCGTCAACCGTCAGCCCTCCGTCCCACCACACCCACCCACCCATCCACCCACTCATCCACCCACTCAGTCCAGGATTACAGCACATTGGTTTCATATTGTCATAATAACAGAGGAGACACTTCGCTCGTTGGGCAGCAAATTCCAGCTCAGACTCCTATAATTCTGTCAGAAGAACAAACTTCATACAATCGTCAGACCCCAAAAGTTTTGGCACACGAAGCACAAACACTGATATATATAACCAACACTTTATTGCCTTTGTCCTTTGAAGATAATATGACTGAAGCTCGGTCAAAGTTTTTCTTAAACTTATTGTAATTTCTCCAAGAAAAATGTGAAAAAACACATGAGGCTGTGTTCCTGCAGGCCTGCTGCGACGCAGATCCTCCGACTCGCAGCTTATCGAGCCGCATTCTTTGCCATATTGTTGCTGTTTTCAGGGATGATAATCCAAACATCGTTACAAGAATGTTGGCTCAATGTTATTAGTGTTTGGAGCCAACAGGCAACAGCTTCAGTCTGTGCAGAGACACAACAGCAAACCAGCACTCACCAGCCTGCATGTGTGTGTGTGTGCGTGTCTGTGTGTGTGTGTGCATGTGTGTGTGTGTGTGTGTGAGCCTCACCTGTTGGCGGTCTCCAGGTTTTCTACTTTCCTCCACAGGTCGCTGTTTTCCGATGTGTAGCTCTCCACCCTGACACACAAACACACAGACGGGACGCAGATGTTTGTCAGCGTCTTTGTTCCCATTTTTACAGTTTTTTCCTCGGAGAGAAACTCAGCGAGGTGCAGGTCCGACACGCTGCAGCCTCATCACACAACACATCCACATTTCCACTCATACAGGTTCAAATACAGATGTGCAAAATGGCCACAGGGCCCCGGACCTCCAGCAGAGCCAGGAGCCCGGAGCGCAGCGCGCGTCACTTCCTGTGTAAACTGGTGTTTTATCAAATGACACAGAAACTTGGCTCAGTCAGCGTTATTCCAGATTATAAGCTCTGGTTGGTTTACGGGTGTTTAATTAAGATGCCAGGTGTGGTCTGCTGGGAGAACTGGAACAACTGGGGCGTAAAAAAACCCAAATATTTTTCTGTCCCTTAACAATCAGGCGCGTCCTTCTTTAAATCTCCCCGACTGCAGAGTTATTTTTACGCTCCACTTTGTGGATCCAAACAATAAATTGGAGAATCGAGAGTTGAACTTCTGGCAGCTGGTTTACTGAACGTCTGTATAATCAACACTCGCAGCTTTAAAACCGTCGAGGGCTCATTGTTAAAGCCGAGTAAATCATGGTGAAGGTTTAAATTGTGTTGCACCGAACTTTCAAACCAAACCTCCCGTTAAGTGTCAGTTTGGTTTCGACTCCAAATCCAAATTAAATTTAATTCGGCTGAAATTTAAAAAGAGATCCAGGATTTACTTCAACTTTGCACTCGAGAAGGTTGAACTTCATGATAACAAGCTGCTTTTCTGAGAAAATAATTAACTTTATTTAAGAAATTTGAGGGAAAGACTCGACATTATTTTACACTTTAGTTTGATTTTGTTTCATTTAAACCAAATTGGATTTACAAAGTCTTAAAAATCATCTTCTACTTTAAAAAACCTAAACTGAAGCTCCTGATAACTTGAAAAAGTGGTGCCGTCTTTTTTATTGCACATCTTTACAACCTAAAATATTTCACATATTTGAAAGATGTTGTGTTTTCATCATTTCTGCACAAAAGCACATGTAAGCGACAACGTCTCCTCATTTCCTGTTAATCCTGCTGATCTCCGTCACCAGCTGAGCGTCTCCTGAGTCTTTTCTCCTCCTGTGTTCACTTTTAATAACGGCTCACACACACACACACACACACACATTCCTGTCACTGAGTCGTCCTGCTGCTTTCTATCTGAAGGATCCTCTGATAATCCCGTCCTCATGTCCAGAGCACAAACACAAACACAAAGAGGATTTCGTTCACACACACTCGTCTTTCATCTCTGCTGCATCGATTCTGCTCAGAGATCTCCAACACAACTCTCCGCTTCCTGAATGGGACCAACAGGACGGTTTGTAACACCTTCATGACCCTTTTTTTGTGTTCATCATCTCCCTCCACCTGTTTATCTTTAGCTATGAAAGCAGCATAAAAGCAAACCCACATTTTCTCCTCCTTTTCCTTCCATCAGAGCCTCTTTAAATGTGACTCATGTGTTCTGCAGGTCATGGAGTCCTGCCACAGCAAAGAGCCACCGAAATAACAAAGCGAAGAGGACGGGAAGGGCTTTCTGCTCATGTTCGCTGGTTGAAAACATTATAAAAGTTTCATTCTTTCATCTGGACATGTGCACCTGACCACACGGGGATCTGGTTTTGCTGCAGTTTGCAGTTCATCCACCAGTTTCTGTCCCTGCAGAGCTCTCGAGCAAAAACGTCTAATTATAAAAACTGCCTCTTTTACTAAAGTCTGAGTGCCAAGTGCACGACAGGATTACACAACACCGTCTTCGCTCCCTGCTGCCAGTTTCATGTTTCAAGTTTTTTCCCATAAGAGCACAATTATGGATAAAAAAGTCTCTGGTTTGGTTGAACTCGGGGGAAAACCTCAGCGGCCAACATGGCTGCTGTCCGGATGGAGCTCAGTGCAGGTCAGAGTGGACGAGAGACAGAAAACTGGCAAATAAACCAGCCGATAATTCAAAGTCAAACACCAATGATGCAGATATTACAGATTATTAAGACGAATATTCATCTAAAAAATCCCGTAATAAGAACAAAAGCATCGATACGAAGCCTGATTTCCTGTATTTTCTGTCCAAAAACGGTTGGTTGCACCGGCCGACACGTTCCTGTTCTGATATTAACACCAGTGTTGTAGTTTATGAAATCGGTCCTGCTGTTTGACCTACTTCAGCGCCAAAAGTGTGTCAATCTGCATGAAAAAAAGCTCCAAACAAACAGGTTATTCACTCTGTTTGACTCATGTTGGATAAAAACACTCC
This sequence comes from Acanthurus tractus, assembly GCA_029783725.1. Lineage (NCBI taxonomy): Eukaryota > Metazoa > Chordata > Actinopteri > Acanthuriformes > Acanthuridae > Acanthurus > Acanthurus tractus. The sequence goes on from JAQNCA010000021.1 coordinate 6,959,515, forward strand.
AGTTTACTGTTGAAGGAAATTAGTGAGCTAAATATTTCTGTTTGACTCGTTTGTCTGCAGCACAAACTGATGGACTTTGTGCTGAAAACTGTAAACAGATGAAGGAAGTCAGAAAGTCTCTGAGTGGAGGAGCTGAAGGACGGACTCGGCTCTCTTTAAACAAAGTGTTTGTAGCCTCTAAAAAAAAAAACTCTGGAATTCAGCTGAAGTTTTCACAGACTGTTGATTTTGGTCTTTTCCATCAGATTTGTCAGAAAAATTCACAATAACACGGCCGCTGTAATTCAAATTCTTTCACTTTGCCACTAAAAGCAGCAGATAGTTTCAGCTCCGCAGCACCTGATCAGTAAATCCAGGACTCTGAACCCTCTTTTACTTTTTAATTAATTAGAAATCAATCAAACAACGAAGGTGAGATGTTTCGTTTTAAACTGAAACAGTCTGGAAATCTGATTTGACAGATTTTGGCCGAACAGTTTGAATATCATAGTTGCTGAT
>JAQNCA010000021.1:7032188-7047348 GCA_029783725.1 Acanthurus tractus
AGAGAGAAGAACACATGAATATGCACATTGAAAGACCTGAATGGACTCAGACACAGACGCTCACTGTGCAGTCCGGCGTCTCAGGCGTGAGAACAGTCGATTTTTAAAGTGACCCAGTGGAACGAATGATGTAATGCTGACGAAATAACCACAACATGGCAGCACACATGAAAAGGGAAGAGGCAGGCCATCACACACACACACACACACATGCACATGCAGCCATACGTCAAGCAGATAACTGAGTGTACCTTGTTTATGTCAGCCAGTGTGAATTTTATGGCTGTAATAAATAGCAGCAGATTGAAAGTGTTCTTCGCCTCCGCATGTCAGAAGCAGCATCTGAGGCATGACGTGTTCATGTGCTTACACGACAACACGGCTGCGACGCTTTATCAGGAACTCACATCGCGTTTCCAGTTTGAACAGTGCGCTCAGGGTCGGTTTTTATCAAATATCAGGTCATTTTGTACCAATGGAAGCACTTAAAGTCATGCAAAGCTTTATTTAACAGGTCAGGAAAGAGCTTTTTGTGACATTTACTGTGTTATTACTGTGTTATAACTAATGTCCGAGTCTCTTAGTTGGTGCGCAGCAAGCAAACTGTACATGCAAATATGTGCAATTTGTCTTTAGGCGAACATAGAACTCAGGAAACATGAGAGGAAACAAGAATCAGAAATTAAAGACCGTTTAAATAAAGTTACCCTGTTGGAATTTCACTGTTTGAATGATTTGACAGTTTTATATTTGCTTACATTTGAATCTGAAAAGCTCACACAAACAGATAAATTAACCTTCTAGGTGTTGTAGAAGGAAATCCTGCTGATATGACAGTTCTCCAGTAGAAAATCCTCAAGTGTCGGTCTTTGATGTGCAGTAATTACTTCAAATCTGTGCTGCGTCCTCCGCAGGTGTGGCTGGATCTGCTGAAGCCGACGCTGAAACAGATCAGACGTGAGTAGCTCGCAGATTCTCACGTCTTTAAACCTTCAGACTGTGTGTTGCTGTTGTGGTATTAAAATTTGTAGGTTTCCTTAAATAGTCCACCTTAATGAATGAATTTGCCTTTCAAAATAAGTTGCATCATCTTGTCAGACACCAGTTTGTACAAAGATTTAGAAGAATAACTGCACAGTGAAGCTACTAAATGATTTTTTCTTCTTAACCATAACTCCTCTCTTCCCTCCTTCAGGGCCCAAAAACACCATCCTTCGTTTTGTGGTGAAGTTCTTCCCTCCTGACCACACGCAGCTCATGGAGGAGCTGACTCGGTAGGTCTTCTCCACGTGGAAACACCACCCACCTGAGACATAACCTCTTCATTTACAAGAAATGCTGGTTTTCCAGTCTTTCAGCCAGAGTTTCATCAGCTTGCATCGTTGTTTTTTTGTTCTTTTTTTTTTTTGTCTGGCTCGCTCGCTCTGCCACCAATCATTTGTAACACATTTAAATACACATGCCAAAGCATCAAAGACGCTGTTCTCGGGCGGTCATCTGGGAAGCAGGCTAATGAAAACATGTGTCGTTCAAAGCCAGACATCATCTCAGACATCCAGCTGGATCTGGAGACTTTTATTTTTTTAGATTCTTAGATTATATGGCACAAATGTTGATGCTCTCTCCTCTTGCCTCCTTCTCACCTCCTTGTTTTGAGATGTGAATTATCAGCCTGCATCTTGTCGGCTGTTTTGTTCTGTTTAGTCTTTACGGAGCCCATGTCAGAGCGCTGATAGTCTGATCGTCCGAGCTCATTTCGGGACGTCAAGTTTCAGCTGCAGTGAAGCACCACGCAAGCAAAACATGAATAAGAGAATAATTTTGACCTTGAATGTTTTCCCATGATGCCGAGGTTCCCTCTCACTGCCCAGCTGGGTTTGCTTGAGAGCAGGAAGCGAGTTCAGAGCCTCTCATCTGTGAGGGGATCTCTTGAGATTGAAGAAAGACTTCAATTAATTTGGATTGAAATGAATCAAAACCTGTTTTTACATACAGCATTTTTTTTTCAGGAGTAGCCAGTCAGTGTATTTGCATTCTTTAAATACCTCTTTATGTAGTAGTTTCCATTGTAAACGACTGTGTCTGCCATTCCCATGCTAGAAATAAATAGCCAGGGGTCACCGAGTTGTTTTTTGGACTTTAAATACCCTTTAAATACCACAGAGTCAAATTTTATTGCAAATATTTAACCTTTTTGAGTATTAGAGATCATCTTGGAAAGTGCCAGCTGATTCAGGCTATAAACAGGAAGTGAGCACACAGCCTTTTTTTTTTCCCCCCTTTTATTTGTCCCTCACAGCATTTCACTGCCGTCTGTGCTTCCTTTAATGGGTACAGAGACCGAATCTGTCGTCAGATGGACAGAAAAGATTTGTATTTTAAGTTTCTTCCTGAGTTGAAAGCATAGCAGACGTGCACTCTCCGTGGCAAGTGAAGAATTTAAAATGGCCCGATGTATTTTCCTCTAAAATGGTGCAGTGTTCTTAAATAGTAAAATGACTGCAGGTAAAATGGAAGATAATGAAAGTCACCAGAGCCTCATTAGCTCTATTAGAGAGGTAATCGTGCAGTTCCAAGAAGGCTGAATTGGATATCACATAAAAAGGCTGCTGTGGACCGTTAATCACACACTCATACACACTCTGAATGTGTTTCTCTGGCTGCCAGTCCACGATTTGTTCTTATACGGCAAGAAAAGAGCAGGAGAATCAGCTGAGATCTGTTTAAAAAACTCTCATCTTTTAAAATTTTTAAAAAATGACCGATTTTAAGCTGTTTTACTACCTTCTTTATTTTGCTGTCTGTTCTTTTCCTTAAATGCAGCGTCATGACCCGATAACGTACATGCTTTGTGTCTTTGTGTATATCTTTATATGTGTGTCAATGACTCATCCACTTAACGAAGTCCAAACCATGTTATTAGTAGCCAACTGTGCAATGATTAACAGAAAAAAGGCGTTTTATCAATGAGGGGCTGATCTGAAGTCAGTAGACGTGCAGTCGTCTCCTGGCAGTTTAATGCTAATGGCTTTTAACAGTTCAGTTAATAAAGGGAGCATTAACCTCTTTGCTTTCTGTCTTTTCTCACCCTCACGCTCTCTCGCTCTGTTTGTCTCTCTGCAGGTATCTGTTTGCTCTGCAGATTAAACGCGATCTGGCCTGCGGTCATCTCATCTGTAACGACACCAGCGCTGCTCTCATGGTCTCCCACATCATTCAGTGTAAGTGCAGCCTGTCATTTGTGGTAGGAATAATAAATATAGTGTCATTTAAATGAAAAAAGATCATCTCTGAAAGGCACCACATTAAAAAAAATACAGTAACAGCCAGAATCAGACCTGCAGACAGTCCTGCTTAATATTTTTAATTTTCCTTCATGTTAATGCATTTCGATACCGAGGCTGGAAAATTTACTATCTAATAATATCAAACTTCATGAAAAATTGGATTGTGGCTCCTTGTTTGGTTCATGTGAAAAGTGATTATTTTATCGATTTAGAAATGTAAAGAAAGTTAAAGTTACAGAAATAAAATTAGTTTTAAAGTCCATGAGAATATCATGCCGTAAATATCTGCATTACAGCAAGAACTGAATGTCCCATCATGTCGAAAGCCACAGCGAACATTACACTGGAGGTCATGCGTGACGGATGAACAAAAGACATCACTTTAACAACTTGATAAAAGCAGCAATTTACTGCTTTTGTGTCTGTAAAAAGGGCTTCAGTTTCACTGTGGCCCCCAGTGTGATGAAAGAACCTGAATGCATCGCTTATGAGGAAGACCATAAATCACCAAACACTTGACAGATACTCCCTTTGAGGGCTTTTTAACAACACTTCACTGCACTATGGCCTCTGTGTTGCTTGTTCAAGTTCAAACCAGATAAGATGATCGTAAAAAAAAAAAAAGACACTGTTTCAATGCAGAGCTCAATATCTTACAATCATAAGAACATGAATGAGAAGAGGATCTCATAAGTAAGCTCGCTGCCAGTTTGCTCCCTCTTATGCTGCTGGAGGATTTGATGCATTTCCCTTCCTGCTGCCGCTCTTCACTCTCTGCTCATAAAGCTTCAGCACTCCCTTACATTCTAAACCAGCAACATTATACATTATTCCTTGAATGAAACGGATAATCTTATTATTCTGCACCATATATGGAGGATGTGGGATTTATGGATTCAATTTATTCTTGCGGGCAGCGGCGGCGGGCAGCATCACAGCATGCTAAAGGATATGGCTCGGTTGCTGTGGTAACGGTGAGTGCCGTGCCTGCATGTGTGCATCTGCAGGTGGTGCACTGTGAGGGTCTATTGTTGCTGGTATTGACATATGGAGACACACACATCAGCACACTTTCTCCAGTTTACAGTAGGAAAGATTCAGAGGGGGTATAACTACTAATAATACCTAGAAGAGAGGAGGTAAAGAATGTATATTTTCTGTTTTTGTTGTATAATTACGTGCACTCCCTTTTCCTCAAACACCCTTCGTCTTTATCTAAACTTCTCTTAACCTCGTCTGCCACCCACTTCCCTGTCTCGACCCACTTCCCTCCTCATTTTCACTTCAAATAAATATTAAAACCTCACCCTTCTGTCACCTCTCTCTCTCTCTCTCTCTCTCTCTCCCACTTCCTTCCCTCCCTGTCTCCCTTCATCAGCCGAGATCGGGGATTTCGATGAGACCCAGAGCTGGCAGCATCTCCTCCACAACAAGTACCTGCCGGATCAGGACGCAATCAGAGACAAGATCACCGACTGCCACCGCAAACACGTGTGAGTATTTACATACATGTCCTCCTGCAAGTTTACTGTATGAACAGCAGGATCTGTGTGTAAAATATTTGATGCAATACTTATGTTGTCACCTTGCATATGCATCATCTGCCCAGTGACGCTCACACAGTGACACAATGCAGCGGCTGCAGCGCTGCGACCTGGAAATTGCCAGTCAAGATTATCCCTGCTTGCAAAACAACACTGAGCTGAGCTTTAGTCTGACTGGGGATCAGTTTCTGGGGTTGGTTGAAGCCTGAAGGTGTCAGGAGAAATTGCAACACACACAACAAGAGCACCCATACTTCCACAGCAAGTCTCACACACACACACACACACACACACACAGATATGAATCTGTTTATTCTCATATGCCCTTACAAACACACCCTTCACACAATTACACCCAACCCATAAGTCTCTCTCCTGCAGAGATGTTTATCGCTGCAACCACGACTTGCTCACACACACACATTTTTAATCACTCTCCCGCAGAGGTGGCGCTCGGCTCCCCCCCCCCCCCCGCGCTCCTGAGAGCTCACGTTCACACACACACCACACCTCCTCTCTGGTTTTTTTACATCGTCGCTGTGTTTTCTCTCACCGCTTTTTGCAAACACATGACAAATGCTTTTTCCTTGTTTTCTTGAGTTGTTAAATTCCCAGAAAATCTTTCCTCCGCCGCAGATGACAGCCCCAAAAAAAAAAAACAAATCACAGACTTGCAGGTAATTTATCATGGTCACACCACACGCCCGCCCGCCAGCTCCCCTTCCCCTCCAGTCTCTCACCCTTCCCCAGCCGGCGCAGGAAGGAAGTGGCTAATTCAGCAGCTCATACAGGAAACAGGAAGCTATTTTCAGATTTGAGAGGAAACAAGCATCTTTCTGTGGCAACCCCCCCCCCCACCCCCCACCTCCACCCACCGTACAGTGGGCACTGCCATCCGACCCTGATTGTTGTTTCTACTTCCACAATAAATCTGGAGTAGAAACCAGGAACGGGTACATGCAGCGCAAACAAAGAACACATGACCTTTCAGTCAGGGAAATTGATTTGCCTTGATGTTGACAAATCATTCCAGAGCTCCTGATTGATTTGTAGGTTGATTAATAGATTGATTATTTGCTCACTCTCCTCTGCAGCGGACAGACTCCTGCAGAGTCAGACTACCAGCTGCTGGAGATCGCCCGGCGGTTGGAGATGTACGGCGTCCGTCTGCACCCAGCCAAGGACCGGGAGGGCACCAAGCTCAGTCTGGCCGTGGCTCACACCGGCGTGCTGGTTTTCCAGGTAAAAACACCAACAACGAACCTGACAACATCTTTAAAATCCAGAAGCTGTTTTGCTTCCAGAGTCAAGTATTCGGCTATAAATTTATGTTTGAGGTCCAAGCTTTGAATTCCTGAAATGTTTTCTCTGTTTTTATGGTTTTCTACTTTTCTTTGACCACATTTGTTTGTGTCTCGCGTGAGTTTTTAAGCTCATCCGTCTGCTTCTCATAATATGTTCTCCTCTCAGGGGTACACTAGGATTAACGCCTTCAACTGGTCCAAGATTCGCAAGCTCAGCTTCAAACGCAAAAGGTTCCTGATAAAACTTAGAGCAGACCCCACTGTAAGTCCATGAAACACTTTGTTTCTTAGTTTTCTAACCTGTCTAGGTAATTGTCATCTGCATTTCTTCTTTGCATCCCTACCTAAATCTGCTACTGCATCCTCCAGCAAAACGCTCACCACGACACGCTGGAGTTCGCCATGGCCAGCAGGGATTGCTGTAAGATCTTCTGGAAGATCTGCGTCGAGTACCACGCCTTCTTCAGGCTCTTCGAGGAGCCCAAGCCCAAACCCAAGCCCATCCTCTTCACCAGAGGTTCCTCCTTCCGGTTCAGGTGAGAAGGCGACAGAAAAGGGTGGGAGAGCAAACTGCTGTGTTTGTGTTTCTCTTTAAATGTGCTTTTCTCTCTTTGTACCCGCAGCGGTCGAACCCAGAAGCAGATCATCGATTATGTGAAAGATTCAGAGCTCAAGAAAGTCCCATTTGAAAGGTGGATTTATCGTTACAAAGCAGCCATCAGTTTTCTGTTTTCCTGATTAGTTGCACATGGTTTGACCTCATCGACCCCCTTCTCTCCTTCCAGGAAACACAGCAAGATTCTGTCCAACAGCAGCATGTCACCTCAGTCGTCTTCCTTCAGATCACAAGTGCCAAAAGAGGTGATACACACGAACAGCCCATAAACTTACTTTTTCTTATTTGCATCGTAACTTGACATGTACACATTTACAGGCTCTTCATGGCTTTTTTTTTTATTGCAGCTCTTTATCTTTCTATTTAAATTTTGGAGCTGCTCTTTGCTCCATGTACAAAGCTGTTTTTGTGCCTTGCAGCCCCAGGAAGGGAGTGTGTTTGTGAATGTGTGCTTTGTCCAGGATGTTCCCGTAAATAACAATGAATTCAAAGTCCAACTCAGCACAGTGAGCCCAGTTTAAAAAGCTTCTCCTCTTAACTGTCTCCTGTTGTCATCACTCCTCTCTCTGTCCATCTCCTGTCTCTTTCTCCCCTTTATTGATCTGCAGAGTGCCATGTCTGTCCAGCTGGCAGACCAGCCTGACTCAGCCAGACTGGGCCATCAGGGTGAGCCAAATGGTTCAGAGGAAACACCAGCAGCCGCATCCTCCACCAACGGCTTCCATGATATCCCTGCAGCGCCCGGCTCAGACCCCACTCAGTCCCGACAGAACCACCACGGCACCGGATCAGCGCCGGATCCGCAGTTCCTCAACCCAGGTCCATCCTGCAGGGCAAACAAAGGCAGCAGCTCCTCTATTCCTTACATAGACTGCAGCGACATAGACAGTGAATGTGATGTGACAAAGAACAACAGGGCCACCAGGGGCCACAGCAAAGCAAATGACAGCAATGCAGATGAGCCTTGTGTATACAATAATAAGTATGAGGGTAGCAGTCGCAATGGGGGGCAAGCAGGGAGTCTGTTTGGGGCTGTAAATGGGTTCTACCACACCAATCACCAGGGGCTGATGCAGCAGCATCAGCTGCAGGGTATGACAGGGATGCAGCAGCAGCAACAGCAGCAGCTGCAAGGTATACTGGGTAACAAAAGCAATTTAGATCAGTCCCCAGTGTCTCAAAAGTTTAATGGGAGTCACGAGCTAACAGATGATGAAATTTTGCCCAATGGAGGTTCATTTCATGGTCGCCTCCCGCTCCACAGCACACTGCTGGATGAGATCTTGCAAGGTAGGGACAAGCGCAGTGCAGCGATAGGGCGACCGTTAGGGACCGGGACCCGTAGTCAGTGTTCCAGCCCAGTGATCAGCAGCTTCCACCACCGCACCAGCTCGCTCAGTCACGCTGAGATGACAAATGGTCACGGTCAGCCGCGCTCTCGTTGGGACGACGGCGGGCATCATTTCTCTAAACGTCCAGGTGTAGTCCAAATGGACACTCCCACTTCCCCAACGTCATCCCACCCACCGAACCACTACGGTAGCTACTCCCCAATCATCTCCAACCACACACCACCACATTATGCCAAACCATACAACAACAACAACATGAGGAACCGCTCTGATACTGATCCGTTCATTCTCAGCCAGCTGACATCCACCCCCATCCGCCACCATGACCCTCATCGCTCCGGGTTGCACGCCCAAGCCCCATGTTCTGCCCCGATGGAGCGAAGAATGATAATAACAAACGGTAATCATCCGGGAAACCTCGTGGTTCCAAGTCAGGCTCGGTCCAACACGGTGCAGCGGATGTTCGGCCGTCACGGAAAGCCCGGTAACAACCACAACAACCTAAACCAGCCGGTCCAAATGATCGATGGCTCCACCAGCAGCGGCACTGACACCAGCGACACAGAGTCCGACACCGGCAGCAGTGCATACAGCCAGCCGTTAATGTACGGCAATCCCGTGGCTGTCAGTTCCATGAATTCGGTCAACTCCAATGGCATAAATTCGTCCCCGCTGCCTCACAGCAAGCTCTCCTTTGGGAGTCTCCAACTGGAGGAGGGGGAGGATGGCGAGGGAGAGGAGGAGGAAGGGTTTTACCGCTTTAACGAGGAAGATATAGGCGGTCGGGTGTTCAGCTGTTAAAGAGCAAAGATGTGAGAGTAGTTTGAGTAGTTGATGCCTAATTAATATAATCCTGTTGTAAAGGTGCAAGACAATATCTCAGTGTAGCATATTACTGCTAAACCACTGTGTGAAGCTGAAGAACAGCTACTTTAATGAAGACTGAAAACCATTCCGTTAATGATTGATTTTTAGGATTTTTAACTACTTCAGCTGTGAATTGCGAAACTTTAGATTCAGTCCTGTTAACATGTAGGTTAGTTGCGATACATCATCCATCTAAAAACACATTTTGTGCAAAAGTTGTAACATTTTGACACATTTTTATGTATTTTTAAGAAGTAAGCTAAATCAATTACACACTCACCCCACAATCCACGTTTTTGTAATGAATTTTGTATGCAAACTGCTGACTCTTGTCCAGCTTGACTCAGAGTCAAAAAGTTGTCTGGATGTATGTCAAAGGGAGAATCAGTTTGACAAGGCTGGAGGCATTTCAGCCGTTTCTGTGTAAACTGTGTCAGCATTGGTAATGTTTCAAAAAGAATCTTCCTTACAACGTGCCATGACTTTAAATCTGTAAAATCAGCGTAGATGTATGTGCAGCTGAGAAAGTACAGATTATGTAGAAGATTTCAAAAATGAGTAGAATGTAGTCTTTGTGCGGAACAAATCTTTTCTTTCAAAAAATCATTTGGTAGCATCGATGGTATTCGAGCCAGCCTCTTCTGTTTAGGAGAGGTGAAGATTCTGCTATTTGTAGCTAACTTTTGTAAATGATCTTTGCTTGTTGTTGAACTTTTGAGGTGTTGAATCGAGAGATAAAAATAGCTTGCATTGATTTAAGGGGAAATGTGACACCTGAGAGCTGTTGAGTTGACCAGGATCTGCTGCCTTTCTTGGACATCACACCCTTGTTGAGCTCTGTTATAGTAATATTTCCCTTTTTGTAGTGCACCAATGTAGCATTTACTCTAAATCCAACTTTAATAATTATTTGACTGTTGTCTTGTGCAATAGAAGGGCTTTAAGATAATAGATTGAGTTGATTAAGGGAGTTTGATGGGACGTCATTGGGTGCAGTTTGACTTTAGAGCCCTGTGGTTGTTGGGATTGTGTTAAAACACAAGAATTGTTGAACTGAGAGGTATTTCCCTTTAATTGTACAGTTTATTTGAATGCTCTTGGTAGGGAATGAATCATAGAGTAATACACTTGACATGGTAGAAAATGTGTTTAATGTGTAAGCTGTAGGAATCTGCCAGAGGAGGAGTGTGAAGCTAACGGCCGGTCTGCCTTCCTCATTCGGTTTTGGCCTGGCTGACATCCTTTTCCTTGGAGCACTTTTTTATTCTTTCTCTCGATTTCCGTCTGGGCAACTTGCACTGTAATTTTCAATGTTTGTGGTAGAGACTTTTTCTAGTAATTCTCTTTTGTATTTACGATTAGTGGAGGAATAGATTTGCATCAATTAAAATGTTAGGGAGAGTATGAACACAGCCCTAACCTTTATATCTGTATTTTTGATAACTGAAGCTTCATATGTGTCTACATTTCTACTAAAGATGCATTGTATGCGCTTATGCTACTTCTGGTGGTTGGTCATAGATTTTTTTTTTTTTCAGTTTTTGTTTCTTTCTTTGGTTCTTTTCCTCTTTTCACGGTTTTCGTCCTTAAACCTGTGACCTTCTGTTGCTGTCTGCTTTGCTCAGCTCGGCCCCTGGCATGTGCTACAATCACACACACAATAAGGTTGCTCACAGTTATTTTTCACTTTCCTTGGATGCTGTTCTCTCTTCTGTTACAATGGTGTTTTATTGAAAGTGTGCCGGCCCTCCATCCCCATCACTGTCATTTTGCTGGCTGTCTGCTCCCTGCAACACATGCTCTTTTGTTTTCACTGCAACACTGAATGGGGATGGACTTTGGGTCATTGAGTTCACAGGACCCACACAAACTTTAGCAAAAAAAGGAACAAGCAAACAGAAAAATCTGCATTTTCCAAAAACAAAAATATAAAAAAGACACCCAAATTATGATTAGAAAAAGATCTGAGAGATCAACAGATGAGGTGACAATTTGGCTGTGGGTCATAATTTTTGTCCAATACTTTTTACTTATTTGTGGCAAAAACCCTGCTAAACTGGCATTTACTTTGCCATGAGCTTCAGCTGAGCTCAAAGTTTTTGGCTAAATAGTAAATGTTATCATGCCAGACTATGATTTTCAACATGTTAAACATTATACCATCTAATTATTAGCATGTTAGCATTGTCATCATGAGTATGCTCCTGATATTAGCTTCTAGCCAAAAGCGATCCATTTTTTCTGACTTTGTTTTTGGAAAATTGCAGTAAAATCATGTAAAAGCACTAACAGCAATACTATTTGGATTGCGAGCTAGAAAACATAGTTTATTGGTTAACTTACAGTGCAGAAAGACACCAATTTATACTTTGCACATTATTTCCCAGCTAATTTAATAATCTATGTGAATAAAAGGAACCTTATTGTTTCCTGAAGCAGTGATACTTATCAACAGTGACTAACATCTCCTCTTAAGACAAACAAGTTTTGATTTCTTCAGAGTTCCTTCCTTCTTCCTGGAACAAATGTTCATGCTTCATGCTTTCTAAATGCACAGTTTTATGGGAATGTTTTCTGTTGGTGAGAAAACATGCTGTTTTCTCTCTGTTTCCTTTTCTTTACTCTGAATGCATGTTAACCAGGCAAGCAAAGTCCCTGCTGCTTTTCTGTCATTCTGCTCTGTTTTTGCTCACTTTGTCACTTGGTGTTTCTGTTATGGGACTCAAAATGGTTTCAGATGTTTGAAAGGCATTATGTGCAGCACAACCATGAAGTTAGCAGCTATAGAAACATCTAGGTTTACCATTTGCCAGACACAAGCTTTCATGTTTTGAGGTTTTTAATGTAAAACTGTCATGATTAATTGACTGTACTCTGCCTTTTCCAAATATTTTGAAACCATTTGCGTTTTGGCCCCAGGTTTCTTTACTGTGCTTAGGAACAAAACAGGGCTGACTCGACTCCAGTGCTCTTTTAACGGAATGAGAGGGTGAAGGAAGACAGTCACATGAAAAGTTAAGCTTAATGCAAATGTAAGTGCAACAAAAAGATATCCTTGAACGATGAGGCATTTTATTTTTAGGTGTGAGAGTCTGAGTATTGTCAGGAGATGGACACACACACATTTAAATGAATATTGGAGTTGAGTCGATCTTGTCTTCCCTTTCACTGCCTGTCACCAAATAGTACTTGAAGCTCATCATTTAAATTAAAGCATTTTTTGTAGATTTGATGTACTGTGCATACAGTAACAGACTGATAGATTGTGATTGTGATTTTGTATACACACTGTATGTCATTGTTATCTTAATGAAGTTAATCAGAGCCAAATTTGCTGAAAAATAGCAAAATTAATAATTGTAGTTTATCTGGGGTATATACACTGTAATGTTATGAACGTATTTCACTGATATCAACCAAATAGGGGAATATTTTGGAAAATTCACTTTAATTTTCTTGCAAAGCGCGGATGCAAATATGATTTTGACTCCTGTACAGAAACTGTGCAGCTGCAGCCAGTTAGCTTAGCACAAGCAAATGAGGGAAACAGTTTTCTTTGCTTTGTATGGCTCTGAACGCAACAAAATCTACCTAATAAGCACCTTAAAAATGTAACTAATTAATAGGGAACACTTTATATGTTTGAAGTCAGAAGAAAATTAAGTAAAAAAAAAAACTTAAATCTGCATGTTTGCTAACTTTGGTTAGGCTAGCTGTTTTCCTGTTTCCAGTCTTTATGCTAAGCTAAGCTAAGCTAAGCTGACAGGTTTTGTATTCACTGTACAGACATGAAAGTGGTATCAATCTTCTCTTCCAACACCTTGCAAGGAACTGAGCGAGTGTATTTTCCAAAATGTTAAACCATTTTCTTTAATCTAGAGCATCAAAATGGTATTAAGTGGCATTTTAGCATCACATCTGTACTTCTCTTTCTGTTTACATGACTCACTTTTTACTGACCTCTTTTTAAGGAATACATTGACTTTGTAGCTATTTTTCTAATTTTTTTTACAAGCAGTTTCAGCATGCATGTGCAAACTTGCATGCTGAAACACAAGCTGAAAAACTGCACAAAAGTCTTTCTATTCCTTTATAAAAGAAAGGCATTGAAGTGGTCATTTTTCCCTTAACACCCTCTGACTATGGCCTAAAGACGCACTGACTCACTGATTTTCTTTGTCACTCTGATAACACTGTATTCCTGCACACCTGTCCTTTTTATTTTCATCACGAAACACCCACTGGATTTTTATTTCTTGTGAATTATTTGAAGTTTTACTCTTTTTTTCTTTACCCTCCATCTCTCTTTTTAATACTGTAACTGATTGTGTGCACTAGTCTTAATAAAAAGCGTCCTTGTATGTTCGAAGAAAAGGGACTCCGGCATTTTCTGTAGAGGGAGCTGAAATCCAACTACCCCTGCCCCGACTCTCACACACCCACCAACACACCTTGCTTGAATTGTGACCCCCATCGGTGTCTTGTCTCGTGGTAGCTAGTCTGTAGAGTAGATGTTGTTTGTGTTTTTCGGTGTTCTGCATGTGCACATTTGACCTGACCCGTGTCTGTCTGTGTCATTTCTAGCTTCTGTTAGCTTGTTGTCTCCCCTGTGTTTTTTGTTGTGGTAGTTTTTAGTTTGTTGTGTATGGTGGTAAGTTCTTTTATAGCACCCGTCACAGATCTGCCCTCAGTGGTTGCCATGGTTTTACCCATGATCCAGTTTGGTGTATAACAGTGGACTCTTTGGAAACTTTGCACCTGGGCAAGTATACAGTCACAACTTAGTAACATGTAGTAAACTTCCATAGTGATTTTAGTTGTAGTAAAAAATAGGTTTAGCTTTTGATTCCTCTATGCAGATGATGATGATGATTTTTTACCAAGTAAATCACCAGAAGTAAAACTGAACGTCAGTCATACCAGAGTCCTATTGAAAAAAAGATGATTTTAGGCATCAATCCTGCTAGCACAACTATCACTTACACACATATATATATATTTATATATATATATTTAGGGTGATATATGTAGTGCATTGTAAGGGAAATGGAAAAGGTAGCATAGTATTTAGTTATTTTGATAATCAGTTATCAATTATTGTTTAAGTAATTTTTTACGCAAAAATGTCTTGTAGACCAGATCAATTAATCAGGAAATGCTACTTACCCTTGTAATGCACAGATATGGCCTTTAAGCTTTGTAAATAACCTGACTTGTATAACCCCTAGCGCCTGACTAACATCTATTAACCATTTTTTGTTGTATTTTCTTTCTTTTTTACCCCTTTTTACTATGTTTTTAGCCTTAATTTGGATGAGAATTGAAAATAGAGAAATAGAGTAGATATAGACTCCTTCAAACTTCAGGGATCGTAGCATTTTTGTCATGTGGCGACCTGCCTGGACATGACAGCTGCTCATTCTGGGTCCTGACCCATAGTTTAAGATTAATTGAGCCTGTCTAACTACTAAATTCATCACCGTATAGTTTAGTTACAGGTTGGGGAATTATTTGGGGGATTTTGTTCATAACTGTAGCTTCTTAATGTCCAGTGAATTAGGAAGCATTTTCCTTCATTGAGAAGTGTCTGAGGAAAGAATGAAAATGTCACATAACAATTAAATGATAAGAAAGATGGCAGTGAATTTCATCAAAGTATTTTTTTTTTTTATAGCACACTGAAGAATCTATTTAACTTTGTCCCTTATCCTCCTCTACCATCTTCTCCCTTATCTCACTCTTTGTTCTATTCCTGTCCTCCTCTCCCTCCCCTTCTCCACTTCCCTATTTCTTCTCCTCCCCTCAGAAAGTCCCGGTTCAGAGGACTCTCCAGCGGGAAGTCCCCATGTTGTTGTCAACGGCTCGGTCAACGGACCGGGGATTGGCAGCGCTGCTATCCTGGGTCAGAGTCCTGAGGGACGGCAGCTATCACCTCTAACCAGCCCGCTGCTCACCGACGCCGGGTGTGTCCGCAACGACGATGAAGAGGAGGCGAGGAGGAAGGTGGATGGGATGTTTGTCATTAAAATCAAGTCAGAAGTTTTGCCTAAAATGTTTTACCTCATTGGACTTAAATCAAGCACCAGAATCAGCCAATAGCAGCCATTCAAAGGTGGCATGTCGAGCCACATGCAATCATGATTAAGATACCCGTCATTGTTTTGTTCAACACCTGCATGCTTCAGTATAA
>JAQNCA010000021.1:7049404-7064248 GCA_029783725.1 Acanthurus tractus
TGTGTGTGTGTGTGTGTGTGTGTGTGTGTGTGTGTGTGTGTGTGTGTGTGTGTGTGTGTGTGTGTGTGTGTGTTAGCTGATGGTTATCCTGATGCTTTCAAGATGTATCATTCATTTTGATGCGTAGACCTCCTGTTCAGGGGTCTGCAGGGATCATAGTATGTATGTCACTTGTAATCACAGTCAGTGTCTGTTTTTAGGCCTTGAATCTGAAGAAAGATTCGAATTGATGCACTTAATATTTTGAAGCGTCATTTTTATCAGGAAAGTCTAGTCTCAGCCCAGCTGGGATAAAACTATTGATTATTTTCATTAAAGATGATTCTCACAGTTGTTTTTCTTAGTTAATTGATAAAAAAGGGTCAGACTGTGGTCCATAAATGTAAACAAGTCCACATTTTTTACATTTTTGGTGCTCAGATTGTTTCTGTCTGAGCATCAATCCAAAGCCCAAAGAAATATATTGATTACAGATTTATTACACAATGAAAATACATTGTGTAATAAGAGGCGTAAAGAATGCATTTTGCTTTAACCCTCGATGCATTCACTGTTTGAACATTGAGCAACTCACTTACTTCCCTAAATGTTGCAATTGGCAAAAGCTTCAATGACCGTTTTAAATATAAACCCAAAATCTCTCAGATTCGGAACATTTTAGCATGATTTTATTAACCACAGTGAGTTCAAACAGTAAATAAGGATTAATGTCCTTCTTTTTGGAACATAGGTTGAATATCCTGATTTTAAATGCAACATGTGTTGTCAGATTCTCCCACACGTGACCACATGTGTGTGTTTGTCTGCTGCAGTCCTTCCAGGGTGTTGCGGGGAAAGACGAGGCCTTCCCAGACTCCGTCAAGAACCTGATCTCCGCCAACTACGATCCGCTCTACAAGTTTCACCAGGGATTCCTCAAAGAGGTGGAGCAGCGGCTGGCACAGTGGTCAGTCTCTGTCTGTTCCCATTCAGACGTTCACTCGTTCTGAAAAACAAAAGGATTACATTTCATCCTCACTCAAAAATGACTAAACAACTTAAACTCAGGACAGATAAACAAGGAAATGATGATTAGAGATGAAAGAAGAACAAAAGTAGCAAAACCACAATAAAAAGGAAGTGACGAGGCTTTTTATGAGAATTCAAAAGAGTTATAAAGTCGACAATACAGAGGTGCTGCAACAATATTTCACGTTTATTAGATGTGTTGAAAAAAAGGTAAAATGTTACCTCACATAAACTATGGTGAAACTATTGAATGGGATGAATTAATAGGATTTTAGGTCAGATTAGTGTTTGGGAATTAGCTTTTTGCCTCTGCAAGACAAAAACAGAGAAAAACCGTGAAAATAACTGCAGAAAACTTTCCTGCAGGATGAATTTTAATGCTTTTTTAGTCAAATACAACCATCGTCACGTGCAGTTTTAATTAAAACTGAAACTGTGACTTCACCAAGAATAAACAATGATAGAAAAGACAAATGTGGCTTTGCATGGGAACTAATACACTCGGGCAAAGTCCTCATTTCCTCCCTCTGGATTCTCGTCTGTTTTTTCTGTAATGACAGACATGAGGAGACACACACACACACACACACACACACACGCACACACACGCACACACACAAACCATGCGTCTGGAGAGGACTCAGTGGCCTGATGGTAAGATGAATAGGATTCTGGGAATTGAGTGAGGATTTGTGTGTGTGGAAGAAACTTAGCTCTGTCCTGACATCTACTGATCAAAACATGTTACTGCACATGAAACAGGGTTTTAAACTTCTCATTCTTCTCTTTTCATTCTCAGGGAGGGTCGTTCCAACGCCCACATTAAAGGAGACTATCAACGAATTGGTGACATCCTGCTGAAGAACATTCAGGGTCTGAGGGTAACTATAAAGCCCCTCACTCTTTTCTCCTCTACCTTAAAACCTTATTGCTTTTAAAAGATTT
Organism: Acanthurus tractus; assembly: GCA_029783725.1. Lineage (NCBI taxonomy): Eukaryota > Metazoa > Chordata > Actinopteri > Acanthuriformes > Acanthuridae > Acanthurus > Acanthurus tractus. The sequence continues at coordinate 7,051,358 of JAQNCA010000021.1, forward strand.
AAATTACAGGTGTGAAGTAAAACACATTTTGAGTGTTGATTTTCCTCTTTGCTCCTTTGTCTATCTCTTATATTTATTTTAACTATATTTTCCTTTTTTTTTTTTGTTTCCGTAGCAGTTGACCTTTCACCTTCAGAAACACTCCGAGTGCTTGGTGGAGCTGGAGCGAGCCTGTCGGTGGGTGAAGAGGAAGGCTAACATTGTTAGCATGGGAAATTAGCTTCAGAAAAAGTGTTTTATTTTGCCAACGTTAGCTCAGAGCTAATTTGTACCTGCAGGGCCTAAGCAGGTTGACATACCTGTATTATTATCTTATAAAATAATTGATAGGTAGTTGAATCAAACATTATACAATTTTATTAAACGTTGTTGGAGCATTTTTAACAGCAGCATTTTGTGTCACTGTTCCTCAGGACCAATCGGAAGGTGGAGGCTCTGTGTCGAGACTTTGAGCAGCAGAGGGTTTGCTACCTGCCCTTCAACATCTTCCTCCTCAGGCCTCTTCACCGCCTGCTGCACTACAAACTCATCCTGGAGAGGCTCTGCAAGCACTACCCGCCCACCCACGACGACTTCAGGGACTGCAGAGGTGCCCGTCTGCCTCTCTTCTTCCCCTTTTCACTCCCCTGTATGTCCTGTTCACTGGTTTTTAAAAACATCTTTTCATCTTCCTTTCAGCCGCCCTGGCAGATATCACTGAGATGGTGCTGCAGCTCCAGGGCACCATGATGAAGATGGAGAACTTTCAGAAACTCCTAGAGCTGAAGAAAGAGCTGACCGGCATTGAAAGCCTCGTCATCCCTGGCAGGGTCAGACTCCTTACACTTACTATTAGGAAAAAGGATGCTTGATGTTATTACCTGCAAAATTTCCACCATTCTGCTAATTTCTGTGTTTTGTCTTTCTGTCTGTTGCGTGTTTGTGTTAAACTTGACAGGAATTTATCAGGCTTGGATGCCTCAACAAGCTCACAGGGAAGGGCCTCCAGCAGAGGATGTTCTTCCTGGTACGACATCCAAGCTACTTTACATGGTGAAGCTGCTGTTGACGACGGCAAAAAGAAACTAAATTACTCTTTTTCCCTCCTTCTTTCCTTTTTTTTCCCTCTCCAGTTCAGTGATTGCTTGGTGTACACCAGTCGAGGTATGACTCAGTCCAACCAGTTTAAAGTTCACGGTCAGCTGCCCCTGTACGGCATGACGGTACGTCATCACATCCTCACTGCTTGATTTTAAAAAGCCCAAGTGATGAAGTGCAAAGTTGTCTTTCTTTTCGTCCTTTTGTGTATTTAAGTTCTAATTTTGTCGTGTGTGTGCAGATCACAGACAGTGAAGAGGAGTGGGGAATCCCTCATTCATTCTCCTTGTTTGGTCAGCGTCCGCCTGTGGTGGTGGCAGCCAGGTGAACACAAACACACACATACAGAAACACACGGGTTAACACAAAAACACAAACATAAGGTTTGATATTGAAACATTTACACACAAAAAATGAATGGATTAAGTAATAAAAAATAGTGGAGACATTGAAAGAGCTAAGAAAGATCTGATGCAAATTGTTTTTAAGAATTGCAGATTTTCAGATTGATACTGTTTCACCTTGTCTAAAATGGATTTCTCCTCTGCAGGACCTCTTCCACACTTTCGCTATCCTCTAATTAAATTGTCTGTGTGATCTATTGCTCATTCACTGATTAAAAAGTTTTATCTGTGGCTGTAAAAAGAGATTTTATTGTGTAAATCTCACTTCTACTGTGTTGAAGGTGACTTTTTAGAATAATGGCAGTTGTGACTTTCCCTCTTTGGAATTGATTGAGAAGATTTTACATAAAAATATCTGACTCATTTTCTCTCTGTCTTCTTCTTCTTCTTCTTCTTCTTCTCTGTCTGCGTCCAGCTGTGTGCCAGAGATGGAGCGGTGGGTGGACGACATCCGGATGGCCATCGACCTGGCGGAGCAGAGCAGCAGCCCAAACACTGACCTGCTGTCCACCAGCCTCTCAGACAACAGTAAGTCTGCCCAAAATGAAAGAAAACTGTTACTATTTTCACCCAAAGAGTCCAAATAAATATTAATAATACTCATAATTAATGCAGCTTTCCATTCTCTTGTCTTAAACTGTCTTTGAATCAGCACCTTACTAGAAAAGAAGTTTGTTTTCCTTCAGTCTTTTATTGATTTAGAGGATTTTAACTCTCAATAGTTCAACTAAACAGCAGTTTCTCTAACCTGCTGACTTCTTCCTGCTCACTTCATCATCACAGTGTTGCAGATGTATCTGAGAAATTGTGAGAATAAGAACGTTGGGTCATAAAAAGTCCCTCAGGAGAGTTATTTCTGGGAACGTTTCCACGTGGGATTATTTATAAACCACAGAGTCTCCCAGCTGAGGCTCATATGACTCATGGACTTCAGCTGGGATGTGTTACCTTTACTGACTGACATTATTTACTCTCATAAAGGAGCTTTTTATCTATGGAAAATGGATCATCTCCTTACCTATAGACACGTAACTTAGTACTTATATTTCAGCCCTTCCCACCTTTTCTTCCCCTCTAAAACGACAGATGGCTGCTTTCAGCACCTTCATGAATAATCCACTGGATTGTTCCAGGTGGTCTTTCATCATATTTTTTATGTCACCTGATATATGTAGGTCCAGGCTCCAGCTGTCGCCCGCTTTTTTTATCTTTTTCTTTCTCTCATTCTTTATCTGAAGCACTTGTCACAGTGTTCAATGAGGCCTCCACCTGGTGACCTTTGGTTTGACGACCCCATTGTCCCTCAGCAGAATCACCTGCTATGTACATTTATAAGTCTAACAGTCGAAGAGGATTAGTTTACAGTGAACAAAAGGGTCATTTTTCTCCTTTCTTTTGTCCAGATTGTGTTCATATTGCTTTGATCACCGTTTTAGTAAGCTTTTTCCTCCTCATCAAATCTGCAACCATGTTGAAAATAGCAAAAATTAGTATGTTGGTGGTGCTAAATAGCTTGATTTCTTCCACTTTCTGCTAATCGACATGTTTGAACTTTCCATTGTTCTCCAGAGCTGTCAGAGGATGGAGGAGCTGAGCTGGAGTCGGAGGAGGAGCTCTGCGGCTCGCGCTCGTCTCTGGAGCGTCAGAGTCACCGTGGCAACACCACCGTGCACGTCTGCTGGCATCGCAACACCAGCGTCTCCATGGTGGACTTCAGCGTCGCTGTGGAGGTACCAGACCGTGTTTCCTCTGAAACTGTCGTCTCTCTTCAGCTCTTTCTTCTTGTCCATCAATATCCACACTGTCAGTAGTCCAGCCAATGAGAGATCAAGGCCCCTCAGCAGACTTCAGGGGGCTTGTGTTGCTTTGTGTGACTTTGCTGTTACAGATCACACAGCCAACCCTTTAGTGACACCTACTGCAGTAGAGAGGTACTGCAAAAGCAAAAAAAAAAAAAAAAAAAAAATTGGATCCATGAAGGGAAAATCTTGCGAAATTTTATAAGAATCACATGATGAAACATCTGATAAATAGATTAAAAGAGAAAGAAAAGACTGGGTTGCTTTTTTAATTCTTGAAATATTAATTTTCTAATTTTGAATTTTTTGAATTTTGAATTTTCTCTTTTTAATATCCTGGTTTTGCACGAGTGCAGATCTTTTCTTCACTGACTGTCTCCTACTTCCAACACTTAAATTATATAATCAGTGATTTCGAGCATTTTTATTTAGCCTCACATGTCTTTTGTGCTTTCAGAACCAGCTCTCAGGTAACCTGCTGAGGAAGTTTAAAAACAGTAACGGCTGGCAGAAACTCTGGGTGGTCTTCACCAACTTCAGCCTCTTCTTCTACAAGTCACACCAGGTGAGATTTACACAGTGAGAGAGAGTGGAATGAGCGATCTTCTATTAACTCTTCATTTAAATGTTTTAATTACAGGAAAAATAAGCAGAAAAGGCACTGATTTGAGATATGTTTTTTGCTAAATGTTAAAACAAATTATGATTGTTGCTCACTGAAGATGCATAAGTTGATTTTTGAGCATCTCCTGTCCTTCTCGGCCCGTCTGCTCACAGGATGACTACCCTCTGGCCAGCCTCCCTCTGCTGGGTTACTCTGTCACTGTCCCATCCGAGTCGGAGAACATCCACAAAGACTACGTGTTCAAACTCCACTTCAAATCCCACGTCTACTACTTCAGATCGGAGAGCGAGTACACGTTTGAGAGGTGTGGTGCTTTCAGTGACGGGGCTGGTTTGGGTTGATTTTCTTCATAAATACATAATTTGTTGTCTTTTTAAAGAGGAATAAAAAACTGTCGCATCCTTCTTTTACTTGTTCGTCTCCAGGTGGATGGAGGTGATCCGCAGCGCCACCTGCTCCGCCAGCCGCTCACTGCCAAGCACCAGGAAAGACCTATACTGATAAACCTGCCTCCCCCTCCTGCTCCCCTCCCCTGTCGCCGGGTTAAATAATCTGGACTTCGGGCTGCACAAACACCAGAAAAGACTCTTATTATGAAAAAACACATCGCAGGCGCTTGAATCCACAGTAATTAATACCTCTGAATGATTCATTCACATAAACACACACACACATCACACAGAGGTCCTCCCACTTCACCTCCACCCTCTTATTATACACTTCTTCACCACTAGTGTCTAATTAGAAACAAGCTGTCAGTGATGGCTGTCATAATTAAGTTTTTTTTTATTTGCACCAAACTGGGAGCACAAAGTCTTGGCAATGTTTTTTCCATCTCTTGACTGTTTTTGTTTGTTTTGTTTTTTTGCTTTGATTGATGTTCACATGCACATTTATGATTTCATATTCACCACAGAGACGTATCCTGTTTACAAGAAGATTATGATGAATACATGGATTTACCAGAAGTGTTTGGGACTCAGATGCATGAGTTTGAGCACCATATTAAATGTGTATTTTATATGTTTCCTGGTAAAAAGTTCCTGTTATGACACTTTTTTTTTAAAAGATGAGGATAAATAATGTTTAAAAGAAAAAAAAACTTGAATACCCAAACCAGGATTTCAACTCGTGTGCATGTGAACACATTCATGGTGATGAGAGTGTTGTTTCATTTGTCTGACAATCTATGTATCATTTAATGTGATGCCAGTTTTGGACACATTAAGAAAACAAATTGACATTTTTCCTTTTTTGTAAGGCAACTTTTTTGTACAGTTCTTTGATACACTGTGAAATGTTTGTTCTATGTTTTCCTGTATTTTTTTTTTTTTTTGCTTTTGTTTAAAAGGCTTTTAAAGGATTTCCAAACTGCTTCCACCGCCAACAGAGATTTCACTGGTTCCTTTGCCAAAATACCTTTTCTTCTGTATTCCTCCAGTTTTCTGGATTTTAATATTCTAAATAAAGATGAGAAAAGATTGTGTTCATATTGAAAAAAACAACTCAAATGCAGAAATGTATGCCTTGTTGTTATCTAGATTTCCTTGACGAAAAAACAAATAAGAAAAATAGGACATTTTGTTCCTACATTGTGCTTCTTCTTGAGAACTTAGATTTCAGTTACATATCAGCGTTGTAAACAACTGATACTGTTAGAAACCTGAAGGTGCAGTTTAGCAGGCATGTTTAAGGAAACAAGTCTTGTTTTTTTTTTTAAATCAATCAATGCATCTTGACAAGCCCTTAATTTGTTTCACAGCAGCAACACGACTTCATCTCCGCAGACGGCAGAACAGGATGTTTTTAGGATTTACATAAAATAACTGCTGATTATTGATAAGAAGAGGTGGAAAGTAACACAGTACAAATACTTTACTGCACTGGAAATTTTATGCATTTGTCCTTTATTTTGGTATTTCTTCTTATAGCATCTTTTGACTTACACCCTCTATATTTTAGAAAACATTTGTATATTATATTTATGGTACTTGGTGTGTTACTTTATTTTTATTTAGCATCTTTGTGAGCTGCTTTTCCAACAGCAATACCAATTTCAACCGAATTGGAAGGCACATTCACTCTTAAAAAAGTTGATTCCCAAGTGTAATTATCAGAAAAAATACTGGTAACAGCATCTTTGTTGAAGAATAAAGAAACAGACTGGAGAAGGAGTGAGTCAGACTCGACAGACAAGAACTAGTGGCAACATGAACAAAACATAATCAAACAGGAATGCGGTGTGATGTTTATTTAGTTTGTTTTTGACTTTGACAGTTGATTTGCACGGCGATGCAAAGTTAAGTTCGATTGGTTTGAGTTCAAAAGTCTCTAAGCATGAGGTGCAGGTTTCAGAGTTTGCACTTTTTTTTACTTAAACTTGAGTAAAGAAGTCGGATCAGTTCTTCAGCTTATATCAGACTTTTTAAAAAAATAATTTGTGTTCCTACCTGAAAGAACAAGGTGTATCTTTGACACCACTGCTGGCAAGCCACATGTCAGATACTTGGCAGGTGACTCTCAGTTGGTTTGACTCAGTTTAACAAAGTAAACAGAGAGAATGGAAACCTTATTTTTTATTTACCAGGGTACATTATGTTTATGAATTGTGTCTTGGTGCCTTGAGGCATAACTGATGCTCTTTTTAAAACCATATTTACAATGAAGCAAATCAGCAAAGTTGAATTTGATCACTGTTTATTGTCAATAGAAAAAATAGCATGTTTAAATGTCACGCAGTTCATATATCAGCAAAAATATGGGATTGCATACGTGCAGGTTGATTAAATTTAGACTGATCTTCCTTTTCTCAGAGAAAACCCGTGAGTCAGCTAAAATGCATCACGAGACTTATTTTGAAAAAATACAGTACAAACTGTAGGAAGTGGACCCACAACACAAGCCTGCTTAGCAAATGCTGCAAAGAGCCACTGATGCATGAGCAGGTTTTCAGTAAAATACCGTTTCCAACATCTTAGCCTCAATAAGGTCAAATAAAGGAGTGTAATTTTGTGTGATTTTCTTAACGCTGCTGATAGAGATCCTTCACCTACACCGCTGAAGTTGATTTATTGAGATGCAAAAGACTTAATGGGTCATATCTGAGGATCTGTTCCCGTAATCTCTGTTCTATAGACCTTATGTGGAGATCTACATCAGTCTCGAGCTTCTCTGTAAGCATACAAGAGCCCGTGATCCCCGTTCGTGTCATAGCTCTCATACTTATCCCGGGAGGGCCAGTCTGGTTTGTACGTTGTGGTGTTGTACACAAACACCTCAATTATGCTTCCTGCAGCTGGCCTCTCCTCCCCATCTGCCTCCCCATCCCACTCCTTCACCTCCAGCTTGACCTGAACCCGCTGGTACATGTCTGGGATGCCTTCAAAGTCGTCCAGGAAAGTCAACATCCGGTTGTCCACCTTGTAGACCTCTCCTTGGACCCGGTGTCCCTCGCCCGGGATGTTGAGCATGAAAGGGATGTTGTATTTGGTGGCGATCACCAGAGGGTATTTTTCAGTGGTGGTGGCTGTGCCAAGGTACTCCGCCTTACCATTGGCGGGGTCAAACATGCGGTAGTGGTTGGGCTGCCCCTTCTTTAAGGTGCCATAGACGAAGACACGAGTCATTTTGATACAGGATCGCAGACACACCTGGAACACAACACAACAATGTAGTAAAAAAAAAAAAGAAAAGAAAAACATTTGGAAAATTTTTTAAAAAATAACTTCATCTATCAGTTTGTGTAAAAAAAAAATCTCCCTGCAGGCTCTGATCCGATGATTTGAGTGTTTTGGGTGCAGAAGTGTCTCTTAAGATCTATTTTGATTGTAGTTCTTTGGACCCTGTTATTACGATGTACATCGGTTTAATCATTAATTCCCAGTTAGCGATAAACCTATAAAATCTGTGCAGACAGGGTTAACCGAAGACCAGAGAAAACTGCAGGGTCATTCAACTCCACGCTGACTCAGCAAGATAAAAAAATACTTGACAAAGAAAGAAGTACTCCGATCTTCTACTGCAGTAAAACGTGCAATGGCCAACTAGTTATAAATACTCTATTACAAATAAAAAATCATGTAATCTAAGTTTTCATTAAAATATATAGTACAAAAGTCGGCTACTATAGTTAAAATATGTAAAGCAAAATCACTTCCCACGTAGAAGTTGTATTTCCCCATTAAATCCTACATTATTAGCACTAATTTAATGTTAATGCATTAATATTTTTAACACTTAATGTTGCAGCTTGCAGAGGAGGAACTAACTAATGTTAAGCATCCGAGTTGCTTAATCTGTAAATCAGAATTTAGTTGTTTTCATTTTCTGTATTAATTATACGAATCTAAAAGACATCCGAGTAACTGTAACGGAGTAAAAAAGTAAAATGTTTTGAAGTCGCACAAGTACCACTGCTGACCGCTCTGTGCAGTCCATTCCACCCTGAAAAACGGTTCAATTAACGGCGTGAACAGTTTTACAGCGCAAATCAAATCAGATCACCTACCGACTCGCTGCCTTCACCTTAGATTGAAGATAAATCTGCAAAATCTCACCATTAATATGATAAAATTAGATGTTCCGGTATAACGTCGTCGTCGCCTCCCTCATTTTTATCTCAGGGCACCCAGAAGCCGAAACACGTGTACCACGCATGCGCGGTAAAACTGAGATAAACGTTAATCCGTCAGTAAACAGAGGATGCCGCTAAAGAGACGAAGAAATCTTTGAAACAGCAGGTTGAAAATCGGTGGTGGGTTATTAAATGTATGTTTTGAGCTTACGTGCAATCTAAAGGTGCTTATTATTTAACTTGTTATTTCCATGTTATTATTATTTATACCTACCACTCGGGCAAATAATGCACATTTAATCACAATTTTATGGTTCATTACTGATCTTGAGTATTATTCCTTATTTCAATACTAATATTAACAATAAATATAATTTTGAACAGTAAGAATATGTTTCAAGATATGTAATGTATTTTTATTCTTTATTACTATTGATAAAAATGTATAATCTTAATCAACGATCATGTCATTTATGAATATTAAATAATTACCGGAAACTATGGTCGATGGCCTAATTGCTTTTGTCACTGTTACATATTTATAAAATTGTTTAGGTTTCTATATGTTTATCTTTTTTACAAAATGCAATTCATATTTTCTATACCAACTAGGAATAATTCTTCACTTAATTAGCTGGGCAGGGTCTTTACAAAGAAGGCTGTAAACAAAAAGGAAGAAAACAACCCAATATTTAGTAATTTATCATGTGCAATAAAAGGAAGATTTGTCCTCCTGGCTCCATTATAAAACCATTACACAAAACAGTATTATAACAAGGCTGCACAACAATAACATTGTCATGACAGAGGAACATATTAAAATTAATTACACTGAGGGTTTGGAACTTTATTCATTAGTTCATCACCTTTTAATACTTGGGTAAATTGGAGCCAAAAGGACAACTGCCTCATAAGTGTCCATACAACCAGTATTAGCTGCCACACTGGATCCTCGTAAACAAATAAAGATTATTGCTGTGGAATTATGAGCACAGAAGATAGATCTCATAAAAAATAAATGAAAGGGTCTCAAAAGGAGATAATGTTTCCTCTGACAGACTTTGTTAAACACATGCATTCTTCAGGCCCATTCACCCTCCTGCAGACTCACCTGTGAGCATTTATTAAAACCAACAGGGGCAATAACTGCTCAGAAATTAAAACACATCCATCTTTGCCTCAACAGACATCTGACTTGACTTATTGGGAAGGAGAATTATTGATTCTGGTGAGGCAACAAGAACATATATTTTTCTTAAAAACAACTTTAGAGGTTGACTATGTCACGCTTAAGTGGTATGAAGCCAACTATAATCATAGTAAGTAATATATCAAAGCCAGAGAAGGAAGGTAGTTTGCAATAAAATTTAAAGGATGATAAAGGAAGTAAAATCATACATGCGGTCTTATTTCTTGGCACCTGCAGAAAGGTACTTTGCAACCAGGAGAGTGTTTATTCTTATTTTCTCTTCATAGAGCTGAAAAGGTGATATAAAATAAAAATACCAGCCCTATACCCTTCTCTTTCACTTTGATCGAGGTATGTTTTTGATATATGTAAGCCTGGCTTGTGAATTTTAGCTCGTCTTGCTTTTCTAAATATATGTGTTAAGGCTTTGAAATGTTTCTATAACCAAAGATCACATGTGTTATTGTTAATATGTTTTACCTGACTTAAAAAGAATTTCCATCAGAGGCAATAAAGGATAAAGTTACTTATTGTTCGAAAATATGCATAATAAAACAATGGGAACGCAGCAAATGTGTATCAGAAGATATAAACTGAATAAAATGAATGGCAAATATGTAATTGATTAAAAGATTGTTGAATAGAATAGAACTTTGCCTATTAAACAGCATGTAGTGAATACTAGTATTTATACATATTTACTTTAAGGGTCTGTTGTACCAAATATTAGTTGACCATTTCAATATAAACAAAACTGTCAGTAATAATTACCTATCCAGCTGTTATGGTTACAACAGTGGTCTTTTAATTGTCCACAGGGGGCGCTCTCTGGACGAGCTCTCACAGAAACTCCTCGGACAAACTGGAACGACGTTGACTTGTCTTGTACGAAGCGTGACGTAAGCACGTCTGCAACCTAGCAGCAGAAAAGACGGCGTAAACAAAGCAGACAGCTACAAATCAGCTAGCGCTAAGAAGCTAACTTAAGGTGTCGTGAGTAAAACACTATTGTCGCATTTGGACACATAAAAGAACCTGTTGGAGTTTATGGTTGAGTTTAGCTTTTGTTAGTATGGTTACGGCCTCACTCATGCGCTGAGACTGGAACTAAACGACTTAACAAGTTACCCTTTTCGCCAGCCACATTAGCTTTAGCTAACCTTAGATAACGGTAACTTGCACGGATTTTGTATTTTCCGGAAATCGATATTATCTGAAATAACATTTATTGCGCATACATGGTAACGGACACTCGACCACACCATTATTGTTGGTTTTTCTGATCTTTTAAATGACTCATAATGGTGATGCCATCACGGTAAGCTCACTATGTAGCTAACTGAGGTAGAAAGTGGATCAGCTGTTTAAAAAAGGTCGGATAGTGCCGTAACACTCCTGGCTCGATGATCACGACCACTTGATTGAAGTCATCTGGACTCGACCTGCAATGTTTAGCCTGATGGCGAATTGCTGCAACTGGCTGAAACGCTGGCGAGAGCCTGCAAGGTTAGTAAAATGATTTTAATATAACCTTTCATCATCCTGTCTGAATCACTCAGATCACCAGTTTGTGTCAGAAGTTTGACAGCTGATATTAATTTCATTTGTAGTGACTGTTACACGACTAGTGCAATGTATTTAGTCATTCTCTTCGATTGAGTCTATGAAATTTATTATAATATAGCTTTTAAAAAACAAATAAAAAATGCCATAACCCTTCAATAGCTCAAACTGACACAAGTTCACTGGACTTTGATCAAAGTTATTTTGTCTATAAGTGATAAAGATCCCTTTGTATGAAATGCTGTCTGCATTAGTTTATAAAGAGATCTGTTACATTGGTGTTGGATTGTCAAAGATGACAATAGAAATACTACAGCTGAAACGATTTGTTGATGTTCATTAAAATGAAGACAAACTGATTTGATTTAAAATGAGTTTTTGTCCAGTAGCCATTTGTCAAACATAATTGCCAAATATTCTCTGGTTTCAGCATCCCCCCTTTGATTTTTTTTTGCTGCTTTCCTGTATTTTTAAATATATTTGTGTATATTAAAATTTTTTTACCTGGAAGGTCCTTCCTGTGATCTTGTGGAGTGATGCATGTTGTTGTCTACTATATCTACACATGTCTTAAATAAACTTTTAGTGTGCCTTATTCTTAAAAGGCCTCACTTTGCCTTGTAACAAACATGAAAGAGCAATAATCAAATTAATCAAGAATATATTTAATATATTTGGTAGATGTATAAAGAATGAAAATTCAAACAAATTAGTACTTTTATATCAGCCGCTCCTTTAAGTGGGAATGGTACAGACAAGCCTGTTGTCATTTTTCCCAGTATTTGAATGTTCCCAAATGTTTTTTGCCACTAAATACATGAAAATCACTCTGAGTGGGAAACAGGATCAGTAAATTGTAATTGTGAGTGCTTAACCCACGTGGTACCTGTGAGGCATCTGATCCTTTGGACTTAGTCTGAAATCCTCACCTAATCCCACAGCCAGGTCTGTTCAGTGGGTCTCCTCCATTCGGCCTCTTATTATGAGAGGTTTGTAACTGTGAGGACAAAGGGTTATGGGTTAGTGTGCAAGGGGGCCGACCTCATCTCACCTTTTTAAAGGTTTTCATCAAGCGACTGCCCTGATGAAGGCCAGTTGGCTCCCGAGGACGGTTAGATGGATAGTGCGGTTGATGTCGTTTCGGCGCAAGTGTCAAAGTTAAGTATGCATTCAGGAGACAGAGACAGGTTGTGTTTATGTGACAGATATAGCTCTCTTTTGGTCATTGGGTTTGTTTTATTCCTTGTCGTGCATGTTTACTCAATGGATTCAGCCCTGTCCTTCAGCTTATATTTTTCTGTTTTGGTCCTCTTCCTTCTAGACAGCATTTGATGCCGGCAGCCGTAATGTAAACATAAAGATTTGCAAGATTACAGTCCTGATTACAGTCCTGATTACAGTCCTGATTATAGTCTGAGCATCCACTGAAAGGTTTTTCAAGGTGCTGAATTTCTAGTCATTTTTTACTTTTAAAGGGCTCTTTTAAAATATGACTGCATTTTCTTCGTGACAGCAATCATGTAAACATCAGTCATGTAAAGTCGTTTTTTTTTGTTTTGAAACTGTGATTGTGCTCTTTTTGAAGTAAACTGTGGGGCAAATCTTGCATTTTTCTCCACAAACTTTCTTCCACTTGCTCAATGGAATTCCCACTGACAGAA
>JAQNCA010000021.1:7073931-7084489 GCA_029783725.1 Acanthurus tractus
ATAATAAAAAGATATAAATGCTGATATACACTGTATGAAAAAAGGTAAATACTATTGACTTTCCCTCAATTTGTCTCTTATTTTCTTATTTTCCCATCCTCCACTCCTTAAAAACACCTGGAAATAATCGCCACAAAATGGCTGTGAAACATCCTGACAGTCACTTAATTAGCCAGGTTTAAACTGTCCACCTATATCTTGACCTTGATAGACTCTAATGCTGGTCTGCAGCTTGGCAGCTGTCTCACCGAGGTGTCACATCAGCACCAACACCTCCAACCTCCTGCTGACTAAATACAGCTCCCATACGCCTACATGTAATAAGAACTATATCACGTTGCTAAGAACAGATGCAATTTTCATATATTACAAAGGAACTGTTCAAATTGTACATATCGTCGGTTTGCAAAAGCCTAATTTGTAAATATTTTGGAGGGGAGCCTAAATTAGCAAACAGCTGAGTAACACATCGACTCCACCATGAGCAGCTTTGGCAGTGAAATTCAGTTTAAACCTGGATGCATCAGTATTTATTTTATAATGTCATATATAATAATAAATCAAGGGCACAATTTTTCTGCAAAAGAGTCAATTTTACTTATAGTACATTACTGATGATCCGTCTGTATTTGTGCTAAAGTTAAAGCTAAGTGAAGGACATGCACATTGGAGTGTTCTTCATAGTTTTATCGGTACTTTTCAAAAACACATTGATGGTTTCACTTTGTTGCGAGTTCATGAGACAAACGGTCTCATACCTGATACTCAGCACATTCTGATCTTGTTTAGACGTTATTGTTTGAAATTCAAGGATGAGAGAGAAAACATCTGCAACGTTCGAGCCTTGAAGCGCCAACAGAGCTGGTGTCTGTATGTCAGCTTTGTTCCTTTTTAATGGGAGCTCCTATATATCTGAAGCTTCCTGTAACAGATAAGCAGAGAGACATTCAGTGTCTCAGTCAAGATCACATAGAGGCTTTGGACACACTGACTGCATGCAGACATGAAAACTGAGGCCACGAAATCCACTTATGCGAATATTTTAATGGTGCGTTAAACTGTACAGCATTTCAGGAACTGTTTTTGTTTTCTGACACTCCAGAGTTGAATTTCCACGTAAAAACTGAGCAAAACCTGCAAACATCAACATTTTGTCGAATCTCGACTCAAAAATCTCTCTGCCATCTATTAAAAAAAAAAAAAAGAAATGTTCCCAAATCTATTTTTTATACCAGTTCTGTATTTCCATGTTATCATTCATCACACACCACACTGTATCTCTTTAAATGCAGCAACAATGCTCGCTGCAGGCAGCTGGTCACTGCGGGAAGCTCCTTCTCTCTTCCTGTGCCATTAAAAAAAGACAGCAAAGAAGACGAATCCTCCACGTCTGAAGGAGATGGAGAGAGAGTGGTGTCGGGTGGGGGCACATTACGATTATAAGTCATCCCTCTACAAGTCCTGTCCTGTGTGTTATCAAGATAATCATTAGTGGATCTCCATTATGCAGTGTAACAAGTTGGAAAAAATGTCTGCTGTGCACGGTGCGTCAACACAACTCAACCCGTCGTGAAGCCCTGGGGCTTAAATAAAGAGCAAATAATGAACAAATAGTGTTCTGCCTCGTGGTTTGCGCATCTGTCTTTAAAATGGGATTGAAAAGGTAATAGGTAATTGAGTGTGCTTGTGTGCTGGAGGGGGTTACGCAGCAGCAGCTTGAGCCTATAGGGAGTGTACAGAGAATCACTGCTGCTCTCTGTTGCTTGAAATTGTACCCTGTGCAGCCGTTTCTTACTGCCTGCAGAGGGCAATGCAGCTCCAGTAATCCCTGCTGGACGCGGTAACTCAGGAGCTGGGATTACTTGGATGCTATTAACAACCTGCTGCTCATATGGGCTGAATGGCGTCTTTTGTCTCTGACCTGAGCCTGTTGATAACGGAGGGAAAATCGTGGCTCAGGAGAGGCTGAAACCTGCTGTGCTCAAGCAGAAGCTGAAGGCTGGTTTTAAGCAAAGAGCACCGAGCTTTTCATCCCCTAATGGACGATATGTAATGGCTCATTATGCACCTTAACAGGTAGGAAAGGGTAAAGTTGAAGCAAAGGGATGACCAGATTTCGAGTGAGCTGCTAGGGGAGGTCAGGGCCACAGAGCAGCTGCTTAATGTACACAGTGACTGTTTGGATGTAGGTTTGGTGCTGTGACACACACACACACACACACACACACACACACACACACACACACACACACACACACACACACACACACACACACAGGCTGCCAGCAGGGGAGCAAGTGTTACTGAGGCGAAGGGATGAAGATTTAACACAGCATTTTTTAAAAATGGCAGCGGATCTAAATCAAATTGATGTCCTCTTGTGCCACAATAAGAAAGTAGAGTTATTGATTAGAGTATTTTCATTTTATACTTCATTGCACATGGGAACGTTGCACTTTTTACTGCATTGCATTACTTTAAAAATGAGTATTTTGCGTATAGAAGTCCAATAAACTATCAAATGCGAAACATGCAGGATTAAACCAGTGCTTCCTTGTCTTTTTTGGGTTTTTTTAGCATTTTTTTGGGCAATAAAGTGATGAAAATCAACACTGACAACAGTTACAAAGGTGTCCAAGTTAGCACACATGAGATACAGAGAGAGGAAATGAAAAGTAAATAATACAGTTGGCTCAGTTGACTAAACTAAGTTCCAAGTAACTGGACCAACAGATAAGAATTTTTCCCAAGTATTCTAAAATCTTGTGGTCCCTTTGATGCACCACATCACTGTCAGATTCAGCTGCTCAAGTAAAACTCAAGTATCAAAGCGTTGATTCACAGACTGTTTTCGTTGTTGACAAATGCTGCTAAGTGCACTTTAACATCACCCACCTGTACATGCCGTTGCTGGTTATTTAGTCATTTCAAAGTAGTTTTTATGAGGTGTTTCTTTTTATTGTGTATCCCCTGTGGAGACATTATCAACTGCCTCCCTGCTTAGTTGAACTGGGTCTTTTTGAACGAGACATTGTGACATTTCCAAGAAGCAAAACTGAGTATTTTATGTGAGAACAGGAACACTGAACAACATTTTACCTATAATCATCTTTACCTCAGTGAGTTTGGTGCCCAAAACTAACCTGACCCTTAGCAAATTTTGTCACAACATAAAACAAGGAAATTAGAACATAAAGAGAAATGAAGTTTCAACATAACGAAGCATAAAGTTTCAATATATCTGAGGATGGCAGAGATGCTGAGTCCCAACATAATTTCTCACGATTTGGTTGCTTAACTGCAGCTTCTGTCTCAAAATCCCATTTAAACTGGTTTCTCCTCAACAAATGAAGCCTAACAACACCAAAGCAAATTAAAATATTCCGTTTTTGTATTCGATTTTTTTTGTGGAGAACTGGCTCCGGCTGGTCTGTGCCACATTCTAACAACTAAAAAGCTCATAAGTGCTCGCTCATCAGACTCAGGCTTGATTCCAGAAAAGCATTTTGCACCTATTAATGAAGATGAATGCGGTTAATGTTAATAAAGACACTGTCCTGCAAAACACTTCAGTCAAAGCCCTCCATATCTAGTGCCATCATCTGCAAATTCACCTGGCTGTGCTAATAGTGCACCCTGTTTCAATGTCACATTATAATATCATGTTTGATCCAATAGCCTCATTGCACTTAGCAAGTACTCATCTAAAACAATGGACTCTAGTGTCCCGAACACTCTGCTGTTAGTCAATTCATCTCCCACAAAATCATCTCGGTGTTTGGCATTAGCACACCTGATAGGGAGACAATGCTGGTCTGATTGAGGTCAGTCAAATAAAAAAAAAAAAAAGTGGAGGTTGGCAAATGGCAGGAGGAGATGCAGAGAGGCAGCAAAAAGAGGGAGATTAGGGAGAAAAAGGTAATGAGAGATGGGAGAGAGAATAAGAAAAGCAGATAAGGGATAATGAGGTGTTCGCAGGGAAGAATGATGGAGCAAAGAAAGGAAAAAAAAGGGCAAATAATGGGTGAGTGGAATTTGGGGGGAAAGACAGGAGAGATAAAGGTGAAAAAAAGGAGGTTGTGGCGGATCAGCAAAAACAGGGGTTGAAAAGTGTGAGCGGGGGACGGAGAGGAGCCGCACCGAGAGCGTAACGGGATTGCGAAGAAACTCGGCGAAGATGAAGCTGTCGGTCTTTGAGTGGCAGGATGGCGTGAGGGCGCCGGGGGCAGCTCTGGGGAACATCAGGCCGAGCATGAGGCAACATGGGAGCAAGAAAGGTTGAGCAGGTAATAGGTTTGTATGTGCGTAGCAGCTGCAGAAGGCCAAGTCTCACAGAAGCAAGACTGGAGAAAAAGGTCTGGCTGTATTTTTCTTTTAAATTTAGACGATTACCCTGCAAATTTGTCTTTCTTATTGTTGCAAAAAAAAAAAGAAGCCATGTTTTCTTTGGGTCAAAGAGCGCAGACTGATACGAGCGTGAAAGTGACTGACGGCTGATTGACAGGTGCTCTTTTGTGTTGAAATGTCAACAGGAATCCTCTCTACACCTGGATGAAGAGGTCTCTAAAGGTGAATATGAGCAGCTCGGAGTCAACACACTCCTTCTGAGACGTGTTGAGGTATGAATTCACAAAATATCATCTGAAGTTTGACGTCTGAAATTCTTCTTTTTGTAAGAGTTAGTTGTAGCTTCTTAAGTGTGGCTTTGATGCCACTTTGCCACTTATTTCATCACTATTTTTTAATATCTGTCATCTTATATCAGACAGATTGTTTTTAATTTTGTGTCAATCAGCACTGAAAATTCTTGGGTGAGTTAAATCAACTCTCCCTCAAATCCAAATGATAAAAATGGGCTGTTAAGGGAACAGTATCACTGTGAAACTGTCTGCACATTAGGGCAGATGTAACGTAAATCCTCCTGTCTCGTCTTGGCTGTTTCTGCTCTAAATGTGCATGTGATTAATCACTCGGTCACTTGAGAGCTGCTCTTTGGGGTCGCTCCACCACTTGGCTGTGAGTAAGTGTAAGTTGCTTGACAAAGACACGAACAGGCTCATAAATATCGGCTCAAACGTATTCAAACGATCCATTAAAATCCATTTCGGATGATATTTTAGGTCAGGAAGATGCCATACAGTATGTTTAGATCCACGTGAAAAGGTTTGAGAGTTTCCAGAGGTGTCAAATTGTCAAAACCAACCCATGCTGGCTTACATCCAGCTCATCATATGCTGATGTTTTCTTGGATGAAAATCTCATTGTGAGGCTCCGAGGAAGCTACAAAGCAGCCTGCGGTTGAGCTGACCTCTCCATCTGCCTCTTAAGAGCAAATAACAGCATGGAGACAGACCTCATGAATAACCTATTGTGAGTTGGAAAAAAGCCGTATAAGGTAGTTCTACATGCTTTCAATTAGTTTTTTTTTTTAATGTTGTTTGGACAATCGTATACTTTAAAAGAGATGACAGGAAGTAAGGTGAGGGCACGGACAAGAGGAACAACATGTAACAAATGTTCCCAATTGGACTTCAACCAAGTAGACTGTGGTCAGGATCTGCAAGGACTACTGAGGAACATGATCCAGATCAGATAAATCAGAACTAAAATCATAAAAATAAATAAATAAATGTCGGATTCTCTGACTAACTCCAGTACTAATAAATAATATTGTGATTTTTAAAAAAAAAATTCATTAATATCTGCCGCAGCTTTAAATAAAATAGGTTTCTGCAGGTTTTACTCTCCACTGCATTTAATATCTGGGCTCAACAGGTCATTGATGCCATACAGGTTTAATTAAAGCACAGCTGTGGTTGCATCAATATGCATCAGACTCACCCTGAGTGGAAATAAAATATTGGTTTATGCGTCCAGCCGAGCTGCTGATTAGATATACAGTTTGAGGTAGCTAGCAGGTCAAGGTTGTAGGGCACCAAACAGAGGTGAATTAACTCTGTTACAGTGTGGTGAAGTTGTGTGTGTGTCTTTGTGTTTGTCATGCATTGATATGTTGATGCACTTGAATTGATCTGCAGGTTATGTGAACGGGAGAAAAGCTGAGCAGAGAAAAGGAGATGAAATTAGGTGCAAGAAACACCCGAGTTGAGCTTCTGGGTGAAATGATTTGGTTAAAATTGACAGTGCAACACAAACCAGTTTTTTAGGAATTAATCTATTTTATAGTTAGTTTCTCTCTCTGTCTGAAAAAATGAAAAAAATATGGATCAAAAATCAAAACAACAATACAGTCATTGTAATCCTTTTTTGGCTTCTGGGGCTGTTTTTCTTTGGTTGGTGTGTATTTTCATCTCCATCCAACTTGAATGTGCAAGCATGCACACAACTGAGATTAATCTAAAGTGTGATTCTGACACACACCTACACACACAGACACACACACACAAACACAACGACTGTGCTCCCTCTGAACGACTGATCTGTGCCGAGTCGGGCCATAATTACTTGCTAGCAGACAGTGGAGGATAGGAAAGCCAAAAAAAAAAAAATCACGAGGGAGCTGTCAGGTACCTAAAACACTCTGATTTCAGTCCTCCGAGGGCTCAGTGAGGCGATGGCGTTGTTGTTTTTAAGATTTCTGCTTTGCCGAAGAGCACACAGAGCTGCGAAAACCAACAAAGGCGAGATTTGGACTCTCGATGATGCAAGAAGGAGAATCCTCAGGACAGCTAAAGCGCTTGAGGGAGACATGAGTGTAAATTAAGTATTGAGGCCATTTATAATTTGATTGTAGGTCATAAGCTCTATTTCATGCTGGCTTCCTATTTCATCTACACTTCAGTTTAAGATCCTTTTCAGTTTAATTTAGTTGGGTGTTTTGATTTCTTTTTAAAGCCCCTATGGTTTGGCTCTGTTAAGTTTACTGATTTTTTTTTTTTCTGGTCCATATTCCCCAGCAGGACTTCTCAGGTCTGGCAACCTATTAAATGTTTCATGGTTCAAACCAGGGACAGATGAGAATCATGAATTTACCATTAAAGCTCCAGTGCTGTGAAATGAATTCTCTTTGGTACCAGAAAATCTATCTTTGTAGACTTAATTTAGTTTTGGTTTTCAGTGTTTGACCATTTAAAATGCATTGTACAGTACTAAAACTCAGTAAAAGTGACGCATTTTAAAAATGTGATTTAGAACATTTCTATTGGCTAGAAATAAAAAACAACTTTATTGCTTACTTACCTTCAGCTGGTAAATCCTTCATAATTATTTCCACCTGTTTCAAACACAAGATTGTTTTCTTAACTGTTCATTGACATGCGAGCGTAATTAAAAAATTAATAACATTAGCGTGTAAGTGACAGAAAACTACAAAACAGACTACTAGATATGACAATAGTACTAATGCACTGTTCTCAATAACGGGTGCTTTTTATTTCCTGACCACTTGGGGGCAGCAGAGCGAGCGATTAACGCTTACTCATGCTCACAGCTAACTCGTGATGGCTGACTTGTTAGCAAACAGTCGTCTGTTTGTTCCAACCAACAGAGACAGAACAAGATAACCTTCACCTTCAGTCATGTTTCTGGACACCAGCTAAAAGTAAGATTTACTTTTCTTTTTGCTCCGTTTTTCATTAATTTTGACCACTGAGAGAAATGTTAGTCTTTTTGTTTAGCATGCTGTTTAGCTAGCTGTCAGTTGCTAACCTTGTTTGCCTGCTAGGTAGCAGACACACTTTTGGTTTTATCACAACTTTATTCCTGTAATTTTCAGAGGAAAGAGCTCTTTTGCTGCCTCTGGAAAATAAATGTTCAGCTTGATTAGAGTGAAACTAAACCAGAACAGTCACGTTGAATATAATTAAACCAAGCAACAATGAGCTAAAAGGGGCTTCAAAGCTAAGAGACAAATTGAATTGGTTGATAATTTCGTATGCTTGTTACACAAGCAACCGCTTTCTAACATACAAAGTTACATGAGCCAGAGCCAATACAAAAAATGTGGAAAAATGCAACCAAAACAAATATATATATACATACATATTTTTGAGATAAAGAGTAAACGTTTTAAGCAAGCACTTGGGCAGTATTTAAGTCTGAAAAGGAAATCATTATCTTGCACAATGAATGCATGTGGGTGGTGGTCGACTCTCTTATATTGAAAGCAGATAAAAGAAGAAAACAACTGTCAGATAAAAGCATCAAGAAAAATCAAAACTAAGGGGAAGCCAGGAGAAATGTGGAGTGTGACATTGATAGGCAGAGGAAAACGACTGTCTAGAAAGGTATTGAAGGTACTTAAGAGCGATTGTTCCCTGAGGGGTGAATCAGATGCAGAGGAGAGATTCTGTGCAACAAGGAGATGCATGTTACATAGAGTTGATCTTTACACTTTGAATGACCCTGTTTGTGTTGCTTTTTTCCTTCTTCTTAATCGCATATATACTTCCAGTGTAGCTGCTGCTGCTGTAATCATACCATTGTTGTTTCATGTATGACCTTACATGTTTATCTGTCACCTGCACAGGCTATTTATGCCACAAGTGTTGCAATTACGGCACCCAAAATATAGACGATTGTGAAGAACATCTAACAAGATGCATCAAAGGCACCCTTTTCATCTTTGGCCTTCCAAGTATGCAGACACACTGAGTCACTTCAAGGTCTCGAAAATTGGATTTATTTACAGGAGCACAAACAAGGTTGTAAAAAAAAAAAAGGAAGAAATGGTGGAGTGGAGCAGATGAACAAATTGTTGCTTCTGGGTTGACAAAATGGATTTCAGCTCTGTCAAATCTTCACATTTTTGTCATGGTAGACTTTCTCAAAATTTATTGTGACCTCAGGAAGAGAGTCATGTGACAAATGCAAGGACAAAAATTGGAGTGGGCTTTGCTTTGTTAGCATTACTAGCTTGTCCTGTAAGGAGTAATGACAACATTTTGAATTTTTTGTACTGACAACATTTTGAATTTTTCATATTTAAGTTTGTCTGTGAAAACTTACATTCACCTCTTTCTTAAATATATTACTACTATTTACTACTGCAAACAAAACTTCTGACTAATCAGGATCCTTGTTTTAATAAATCAAACATGAATTATTATCACTTTACTTTACTTATCGGTCTTTTTAGTGCCAACTGTGTTTGTCATGTCCGACTGAAGAAATATGACATCATATTGTCATTAATTTAAGTTCTGATAAGACTTAAACTTAATAATTGACATGACCCACAGTTTTCTTTTATACTTAATTCCACATTATAAAATTACAACAACAAAAAGAGATGATATGTACATGAAGGCATTTACATACAGACAGACGGGACACTGCATTAGCTCTTGTGTGTGTTAATAAAAGTAAAGACCTTGTTAAGGAGATGTAGAAACATTTTGGTGTATGACAAAACTTCCTAACAGTAACTCACAGAGCAATTAATATGCGAGCACATTCACTCACTGGCAGTTATGCTAACTCAGATACATTTGTCTGTTCCATCTCCACCTTGTGGTTCTTTGATTTTACATGAATATGAAAAGAGACTTTGGCTCCTTTGCATCACTTCATTTCACTTGTGATGTAAATTTTCTGCTTTTTGAGAACAGGGAGTAAATTTATGACAAGAGAAACTCCTCTGCAATCTCTTTTTATTGGTCGCCAATCTGTGTGTGCGCTTGGGTGGTTGTTTGTGTCTCTGTGCATGTGTGTTATCCGGCTTATCTGCATGTGTGCCTGCATGCATATTGTAAAAATGTGGGAAATAGCACCTTAAATCAGACAGAGTGGAAATCCGAGATTTGCACATCAAACCTATCATCAAGCAGTGGACCTCCGGGAAGACGTTTGCTGTTATTTCGTTCAAACAGAGACAAAGTCTTTTTTTTTTATCTGGTATTGTCATTTCAGAAGGTCATCTTTCTCCACAAAGACTCAACTCATTAAATTCATCACACAGACACGAACGGTTACAGGCTTCATATGAACGTGACTGCAACAAGTCCCTGGTCCAATTGTCTGGCTGAAATTAGCAATCAAGATCTTAAGACAAAGTACATTTATTCAGACTAAAATAAAGGAGAAGATTACACATTCAAGTCTTTGGTGTCCAGGTGCCTAACTGTGAATGTTGGAAATCTGTATTAGTTATATTTATAAAGCCAGTCCTCCAGTCTTCCTCCCTCGAGTTGCCTAGTTTATTATCTAAGAGGTTCAGGGATGATGGGATTTTCAGTATCTCCCATGCATCATATTTTATGAAAGCACTTTCCTCTAATTGTAAGAGATTGTAGAGGTTTGAAAACTTTTCTTTTCTTCTCTTTTGTTGCTGCTTGAAACAGAAATATAGAATTTCATTCCTGTAAATAATAAATTAAGATGGAAACTAATGGAAATCATTACTGCAGTCCATGCTGTAGAACAAACAGCCATTAACTGCAAGCCCACGCAAGGCTATAACTAAGATGAATGG
Organism: Acanthurus tractus; assembly: GCA_029783725.1. NCBI lineage: Eukaryota > Metazoa > Chordata > Actinopteri > Acanthuriformes > Acanthuridae > Acanthurus > Acanthurus tractus. Next base: position 7,084,364 of record JAQNCA010000021.1, read on the forward strand.
AAGAAAACTGAACTTTACTTACACGGCACCTTTCATGCACAGAATACATCTTTGCAATTCTTCACAATTCAGCAAGAGAGCTATTCACTACATTTGTACATAAATGTATTTTTATGTAATTGTTTG
>JAQNCA010000021.1:7100144-7134736 GCA_029783725.1 Acanthurus tractus
GCACAATCAAACCAACACTGTCTGTTTTTCCGAACTGACTGTACTCACGGTCAGGAGAAGCAAGAAAAAAAAAAGCCTCTCCTGAATATTAGAAAGGCTGGAACACATTTAGTAAGCCTCTCCACTCCCAACCTACCTGCCCTCATTGATGTAGCAATTTCACACAAAAATACAATAATAGCACATGACCCAGGCCATCCACTCCATTGTCACTTCACAAAAGTCCCCTCCGGCTACAGATGCAGAAGGTTCAGTCGCAAAAGAGCCCATTTCTGCAGGAGCTCTACCCTGCCTATAGAGAATCCTTTATTATATGAGATTTAATGTAGTGTTTTTACATTTTAGCAGCATCACAGCGGATGGACCTTCAATTTCCAGCACTCTTTCAGATATTCCTAATTGGCTGAAGCTACAAAAAGTCACGTAAAATGATTTTAAAAATTGAGTCCACTGTGTGATGCATACATCTTAGTTGCAATCTCAGCTGTTATTTCAGGTTTACAGAGCCAAACAACTTCACTACCTCTGCACTCTGGGGTCCTGCTGATTCTGGTTAGGTAATAGAGTAAATACTACCTCCTCTTTCTCCCTTGTGTCTAATTGTTGCTGCCTGGTCAGACGGTACTCTGAGACTCTCGCTCAATAAGCTGTTTTGATGTTTGAAATGCCCTTCACTGCTCTGATAGCTGAATGGACTGCAGTCTGTTTCCCTTGGGCTCTCTGGATGCAGAGAGGAGCGAAAATACTCATCTGACATATCCAAAATCTTCCACCTTCTGCCTTACAGTGTTTTTTTATGTATGTAAAAGGAAGTAAAGTAGCCACAGCTGGAAACCATGGTGAGAAAACACTGTCAGAGATGAAGGAGGTTGACAGTAAACCACCTCTTTAATTGAAATGGAGTTAAAAATTAAATAGAAGGTGAAAAATTAGCCTTGTTGATGTGTATTGTCAGTTGGTGAAACAGTGATGTTTATGCTTTTGGTGATATTATGAGCAATACATGCATTTAAATATATAAATGCATTATAGCCCTGTTTCATTTATGAAACATAGTTGATTTTGTCACTTCTGTCTGAACATGTTTTTTGAGTGACTTTGAATGCAGCATGGTTTCCCTGGCCTCCTCGCTTATTTCCCAGGGGTCTGTCGTGAATAAAGTTGCCAAATCTGTAATGAGCCTCGGCAGGAGAGCATGTAGTGTGGTTTTGGGCGTGGGGAGAGTCTTGCTTATCATTTTGTTGTCATCACTCAGTCGGAAAAGGAAATTCTGACTTCCATTTCCTTGCACCATATGGTAAACAAGTCCCAAAATGTACTGCCTGTGGTCTGAAAAGTACAAACAAAACTATTGTTACGCTCAGACACAAATACATGGAACTAAACCGAGTGGCAGGTCTGTTTTTGCACACCTAAAACTGCAGATCTGAATCTCAACAGGTAAATAACTAATACAGTCAGTTGCTGTTGGGTCTGTTTACCTGAGCTATCTCTGTGAAAACAGAAGTCAAACAAACCTGTGCTTCAGATACGAACAAATAATCTCACAATATTAATGTTTAAGCTTTGCATAACATTTATTTCATCATAAAATATTCATTAAACCCAATGTTATGATTATTTATATGCCATTAAGACCCCAAAATACATGCCTGACTCTGTTTGTTCAGTGATGTTTTGCTCTTAAACACAGTCGAAGCTGATGTACAGTGTTTTTCAGATATATAACTTTAAATGTAAAGATGTTATCATATTTTCATGTTGCTTCAGTTTTCATTTTTTCCAGATACAAATTCAAAAGTGCTCAAAATTACTTCCTGGGTGCATAAGCTTTTAAGTATATATGTAAAAAACTAACTCTATATATTACTCCTCAATTTTTAATCCTATTCTTATCATATGTTTTGTATGTGCAGCGAGAAAGACTCCAAACTTTTGTTTTATTGATACAGGAGTGTGTTTGCAGTACAAGCTGAAACTGTAAGAAGAGCAATGCTGCAGGAAGGAAAAACATTATTAATAAGCTGAGATACAAAAAAAAAAACCTGTGCTGCTGTCCTGAGGTTGAACTTTCAAGGTCTGCTCCAAATCAGTTTAGTCTCATTTCACACTGTCATTCTACTTGGAAGAAGGAGCCATCAAACAGAGCAAGGCTAATATGTTGTTTCTTCTCTAATGGCTGACTGCTTGGCTCAGATCTGAGCGCCTTTTGAAGTCGTGCTTCCCTTGAGTTGATAAGTGTGACTAAAAACCAACAGCGGGTTGCCACTGAGGAGCAGCAATATTGTTAAAAGTAATAGAGGTGTTATCTCGCTAATGCACTTCATACTTTACAACCACCGGAAAGGAGCAGGGAGTTCGGAGGTGGTGAGGACAACAACCGATGCCTGTTAGCTGCATTTTTCACAGCCGCTACGTCAGAAGATGGTGTTTTATATGAAGCTTCAGCTCGTCTTGCAGTCTGTTTACTGCGGTGAAATGAATTGCACAACGGCAGCAGCGCTTTGCCTAATGAAAATAAATCATCAATGATTACTTGGGAGCCAAAGTGAATTATACGGAGCAGCATCAATCCCGAGCTTTTGTGAGGTTGCAGGTTCTTGAACCCAGATCCTCTAGATTTCAAGTAGCTAATAAGTGTCTGGTTTCAATATAGAAGTGAATGATGATGTGAATCAGAAGTGACTGAGGAGGAAATGGACCTTTTGAGGGTATCAGAGCTCAGATAGAAAGTTACTTTGAATGCACAGTGGAATGTTTTTAATGACACCTTGTTCATCCTCATCCCCCAGAATTTTGTGTCTCTCCTTTCAGATATTTTATACACTAACAGCGCAAACAAGAGCAAACTCTCTAATAATACAAATTCTGCCTCAAACATTGTGAGCCTCTTAATTCCAGTTGATAATCCGCAGCTGAAAATCCCTCATATACATAATTCCAGAAACACCAGTCATGTTTCTTGCCAATTACATAAACTAAACTCCAATTATCTGCAGACTGCTCTGGATTTACTCTACTTTACGTGGTTAAAATTAACATTGTGCTTTTATTTATTTGATACATTTTACTCTGGATTCATTAAATATTCACAATAACTAAAGCTCTTTGTATCACATTTTCCCACATTGAAAAAAAAATGCTCAAGTAGATTAACATAAAAGCAAAGATGCGAGAAAAGAGCTAAAAAGCTGAATCACAAGTAAGTGAAAAGCAATGATAATATGCCTGTAATTTAAAAAAAAAGCTCTGGACACACGCAGTTTAGTCAAAAAACATTATAAATCAGTGAATAAATATGAAGAGGAGTGACTAAGCACAGCCACAGCTCAGTAAGATTAACAACCTCTTTATTTTGAATATTTACAACATTTAAACCTTGTGCTAACACTGAAGACCCGTATAATAAAGTCTTAAATTAACCTGAATTTTATGCACCTTGGATTAACAACAAACCTACATTTCTTTGAAAATTCTAATTTGTTTTGATAGAAAAAAAAAAGCTAAAAAGAGGAAACACACGCCCTCTGAAAGTTCTCTCCAACAAAAGTCACAATCACAACCAAATCTGCTTTTCTTGCCTGAACCGAACAACATGTGAGAATGAGGATGACCTCTGTTTACCCACAAACCACTGCGACCCTCCTGTCTTCTGTGCTGTACAAAATGATAACACCTCCTGTGCTGGAAACAAACTGTGAATGTAATCCAGCCAGTAATTATGTTTCTCATCAAAATGTAACTGGAAAAACAAATTATTATATGAATGTAATTTCTAGGAGGCAGAGCTGCCACAATTGTACCATAAATAAACAAACCCACATTTATTTCAAATTACTTCTGATTTAACCTTAAAGTTAAATTTCTATTGGAGTAAAAAATTAAAACACTAATATAAACAACAGAGATAAAGCTGATTGTTTTCGAAGCTAGTTTCATTCTTGGTTACAGATATTTAAAAAGCATAGTATAAAAAAATTCCCTACAAAAGCAGAGAAAGCTCATTTCTGCGTGGCGTGCAGTGGCCTTGGGTTGTATTCACTTCAGATTTTAAACGACAGGCGTAAGTCCAGCCTCTGGCAAGGCTCTGTGCTTTATACACATTCAAATCAATACCTACTAAATATTTTAAATGGCTACATTTTGAATAAAAACTCTTTGTACAAGTCCGCAGCTTTCTTTTGTCCCTGTAAGCTCCCTCATTAGCTGCCAGCTCAGACCTCGCAATCGTCTGCCCCCTTGTATGAATGAGGCATCATGGGATGGACGAGGCTGGAGGATCGCTTCTCCTGCTTAGGTTTGTTGACTTTGATTAATGACTGAGAGGGAGATTAAAACAGTGATTACACGCCAGTTGACATCACTGTGTTTTTAACATCAGAGCCTCTTCACCATTTATCTCTCACACTGTTGTCTTCTATAAAGAAAAGGCAAAGTCTTTGGAAAAAAATGATTCCCTTGTGCTATTTTAGTTTGTAAAGACAGGATTTTTTTAAGCCATTTATAGTCTGTTCAAGACCACCAACACAAATAAAAGAGAAAAGAAGGGACTGGAACAGTGTGTTAATCTGCTATAATATCATGTGTAATCGGTAGCATGTCTGGCTAACTTGTTTACTGCCTTGTAAACAGTGTTACTTCAAGGCCGAGGATCATCAATGATTTACAATAATTTGTGCAGTTACATACATTAGTCATGTACACAACGAGCACTGTGTTGAAATTTATAATTTAGTTAGCATCTTGACATTTTCTTTATCATACATGGACAAGAATGCTTAACTCTGCAATTCAATGCGATATCTTATTTTAGTGTAACATGAATCTCTTTCTTGAGAGGATGCTGCGATTTAGCCCGGGTTTGCCGGATTAGTTTTAGCCTTTTGTTTGTTTTTTCAGCTTTATGTCATGTATCTAGCCATAATGTGCATACTTAAGGCTCTTTTTTCACATGATTTTCTATTGAAAAACTTGAAGAATCAGCTGAAAAGAGTTTTTTCAAACATCTAAGAAATAATTTCTTGCATAAGTAGGTGACTGTTGTCATTTCAGCCACTAAAACTGATGTTTTCTGGCTCTCAACTAGCATCTGTCTGTATTGACCCAGTTATCCACAAGATTTAAACTGCAAGTGTGCTGAATGAGAACATAAAACTTAACAGAAGTTTCAACAACAAACAGCTTAGTCGAGCTTTGCAAAAACTTGAGACCCAAAAGGCGGCGTCACAAATATTTGAATGGTTTTAAGAGTCAGTTAATCTACATAAAGATCTTAAAAAACGGAATTTACTCCATAATTCGATAGCTAAAGACAGCACAGTAGTTTCACTGAGATGAGGATACTTGGCAGAGCTTTTCCATGATTAGTCTTGTTCAGTTATACTTGATTAATGTGATTGATAATTCCCACATCAGAGCACTCTTCTGGAGGCTGTTCCCATGGCAACCATATTTCTAGCCAGCCATTTATATTAGAGATTATTCATATCTTCTAAATCATTTGGGCCCTTTGCACATCATGTGTACGCCCCCCAACTCCCCTTCAGAGCCTGTCAGGAAAATAGTTGAAGAAAAATCTTTTTTTTTTTTTTTTTAAAGGTACCTGTTGCAGACAAATTGAAATGTTTTTTTTCTGCTGTTTTGTGTTGACAATGGGTCTTCCTGCTTGCTCAGTGATCCATCTCACTGTGGTCATTTTGTATTTTGTCATGTCATCCTCCTCTCCTGCAGTCTTTTCTCTGTCTCTGCTCCTCAAAATGTCCACAGTAATAGAGACATATTTTAAAAAAGTGTCTTTTATTTATGTATGTAGGACTGTTTGCTTTGGACAAAGACTGGAATCATAATAGGTTTTGAGATCATGGTATCCAACAGTACAAATTTAGGTCCAAATATCTAAAAAATCTTTTGAGAATTTCAATCAAACCTTAAATATTTTATCTGCTTGTCAACAGTTTCTCTCTGTTGTGTCTAAAAGTTCATTTTCATCTTGGAAAAAATAATTTTCAGAAGCTTTTTAACAACATCTCACCCTGGTTAAAGTGTTAGAAAGCTTAAGGAAACGCTAACAAACGGACCCTTGAGTTGATATTGTACCACAGGATTTTGTTTAACATCTTAACACTTTAAAGAGTAGTTTCATTAAGAAAAATTATGTAATCTATAACAATATTAATCCGAGTGTTTATTTCTTGGTATCCATACCACCTCTATGATCCATTTAGTGTTTATTTGAGCAGAATGGCATCTTTGTTTGCAAGTATTTTCACATTTGTGACTGTGACATGCCTAAGAAAAACACTGTTCATACAGGAATAAAATGGTCACTTGTTGAAATGTCTGAAATGACCTCTGGTTACATTTTCCTGCCAAGATCTTCCTGTCGTGGACATGCCAGTAATGACTCCTGTCCGTAATGAGCAGAGGTGCAACAGAGTGACATAGTTATAGTGCTGCAAAATGCCTTAATGAGGAGGTCAGAGTGGGTGGACACATCAACAAAACCTTTGACTTTGACACAGCAGAGCACTTTTTCTTCCTCCTTGTCTTCCTCGACCGTCAAGGTCAAATTTCTATTTTTAAGAGCCAACACAGCTAGGCAACGGAAGTACATCAGTGCCCTTGTTCAATGAAAGTCAGAACATACTTTTAAATAAAGTCTTGAAAGTCAAAAATGAGCAAATATTTGGCAATTCTGAACTTAAATTTGTTCAAGAAAGGATTTTTGTAGACTGCTTTTTTGAATAGTTTGGTTACTTTCAGAGCACTGAGGATACACAATGAGCACTTTTGTGAATATTCTTAATGAAGGTCTCTGTCCTTTGACATTTAAACAGTCTTGATGAAGTAGCATCCTTGATATTTTGCTGTTTAAGGATATTTTTGACCTTAAAAAGCTTCTGTTATAAGGACGTTAACTTGCTGACATTAGCACAGAGCACAACATCACTATTCTGGCTATAAACTCTTCATCTTATTTAAACCAACTTTTCAATTTTTCTTTAACCTGTAGTGCTTATTTTTGAGCCGAAACTTAACCGTAGTAAACGGTCCAATATGTTTTGGATGACAGTGACTGACAATATGTTCTGCCAAAAGTGATGCCAGGATCATTTTGGAAGGCAAATAGCCTATTTTGTTGTTTAGTTTAGAGAAAATGATGTTCACAAAATCATTGAAACAATATTAAAATGAGTACTATTTCCGCATGTTTTTTCTGATGAAAAATGAAAACTGTGCCCACAAATGGGGACAAGTTTGCATAATAGTTTTTTCCTTGTTTTATTTTTGTGATTAAAAATCCTAATTTTTATTTCTAATCTCTAAAAAATAATTGAAATAGAAGTGCAAGTGAAAAACAATTCAGATATCAGCGAAATAACTCTGTCACACCATCTTTCTAGCTAAAATTGCTAACAATAGCCACCATATAAGTCAAACCAGAGTGAGTGAGGCTGTGGCAGTAAAACTCCCGAGTGTATAGAGCTGAGCAATGTGAAGTGCTTACATGTGAGAAAAAAAAGTATTTTTCTCTTTTTAAAAGTTTTATGATCGAGCTTTAAGTAAGGCATTTAAACTGAAGCCGCTCGATCTTTTTTTGAACTGCCAATTTGTCTGCAGTCGACTAGTCACCAGGGTTCAAGCAGAGATGAGCGAGAAAATGTATGAACACAATGTGTGTTGTCTCAAGTAAATACGAAAGAAGTCAATACAAAAAATGTTGTTATAGAGAGGTGACAGCGAGAGGAGCTCTCCTCGAAGAATTAATTCAAATCATGTCCGACCGCCGACTGCTTCTCTTTCTCCGTCGGTGTTTTACACATGCGCGACATGCATAAAGCTGAGGAGAGGCAGGAGCTGCGAACAACAGCATAACAGGAGTTTGACAGACACCCCCCTCCCTCCTGTGCACCCATCCTCCCCATCTCTAGCCCCCCCCCCCCCCAGCCGCCCCACTCTGGTCATTCTCAGAGGAGTTGTTCCCTGCCCAGTGGCATGTGGATGTGTATAATGGAGATGGATGGTGGCTGGCTCTGCCACACCGTGGAACAGACGGACTCCTCCCTAAACGCCTGTCTGCCAGCCTCCATCAGTCTCCCACCGACAGCTCTCTCCCCCCCTTACTTCCCTCCCTCCCCCCACCGGAATAGAGCCCAGGCACAATATCGGCCTGCTCAGGTGTGTGTCGTGGTGTGTGTCCCTCTCTTCTGTGTGTGTGTGTGTGTGTGTGTTCCTTTTAAAAGACTGGCTTGAGGAAAAACATGTTATTAACATATTTTGTGTTGAAAAGTTGTCTGCTTGGAAGTGACAGCTCCTTTTTGTGAGCTCTGTGAAGCGTTTACAGAGTTTTTTTTTTTTTTTTTTGACTGGACTTTTTCAGACTTTTTTTTTTCTTCTGGTCTGACTTCCCATAAAAATATTTTGAAGGAAACCAAGCACAAAATCAAAACGCAGGACAAGAAGAAATGCTGGAGTGACCTAAGGGGGGAGCAAAAACTGCACCTAGCTCCCAAAGAGTATATTTTGCTAAGAGATATCCCACAATCCTTTGGGAACTTGTATCGCTATTATTATTGTGCTCCTTCTACACGTTGCTTCTACTTCTTTGACAACTTCCCCGAGCCTATAGCTCTGTAGGGACTACACTTTTTTGTGTAGGTGTGTGTATAAACCATGTTATATATGTTTATATGGCGTCTACAAAGGCTGTGTTATCTGCTGGTTCCCTGTGCAGCGATGCCTTAGTGTTCTCTCTGTCTGCTAAGGTTCATACCAGATGCTGTGATGTTCAGTCACTGTGCAGTCCAAGCGCTGACACTCAGTCTTGTTTAATTAAGCTGCTGGATCAATAAACTCTTTGATTTCTCTCTGTTTTTTTCCCGCCTGGAAAGCCATCTGTTCACTGTGACTCAAGCAAGACCAGTGCAACCTTTCTTTTTTTCTCTGGATTCTCTGAAACACCCATTAAAAATCCATCAAGGAAGCACTGGAAGAAATGGGAGGGAAACCAATTTTAGCTTGATGAGCAAGATCGCATTTTTTGCAAATGTGGTGGGGATTTTTTTCGCCAAAGCGATGAAAAGACATAATAGTCAGTATTTTATTCTTTATTAATGTGACAAAGTGACAGAGAAACCACATGCTGCTAAAAAAGGGCCATTTTTTCACACAAAACAGGCTCTGTTGATATAATTTCTTCCTGCGTCATTTTTTAATTAAACTATTGACGTCACGTAAAAGAAGACAGTGTTTTATTCATTTTACTTCTCCCATGATGCAATTTCACAAAATTTGTATCTGCTGGAGCTTTGAGTTTGCATAACAATGAATCGTCTATCTGGATTTCTGTTAATCCAACAACTCAAATTTGTATGAACTACTAAAATTAAGAACTTCACTATTCTCTCTACTGAACATTTTCATGGTGCTTATTATAAAAGGATCCGGTTCTTGTTCTTGTTCAGAGATTTAAAGGTGGATGGTTGAGAACGCCGGTATGCCAGGTACTTGCTGCATGTGTTTAAGCCGCTAACTAACTGGCTAATTAGTCAACATTAGCTGTGCATGAAAGTAACAGCTGTTAAACTTTCAGGAGTCCAGTTTCTGTCTCATTTTAAAATGAGGCATTTTTGTGTTTTTCACACATAGAAAAGAGCTTTAGACCAATGCATAGCATGCAAACTTCATTCAGCCATATGATGAGTGGATGCTATCACATAAGCTAAAAACCTTCTGAATGCTGCTTTTCCTGCTACATTATTTTAACAGCTGAAATTTAACATTGATGAGTGGAAGTGGTGACTGTGGCTCAGCAGGTCATCATGTAATCACAGGTTTGGCAGTTTGACCCTCGTCTCCTCCTCATTAAGTGTTCTTGGGTGAAACTGATCTCCAGGTTGCTCTCCATCCGCTGGGATGCACAAGCCAGTGCATTCCTAATTGCAGGTCCCCATTCAGGATGAATGGAGAGGGTTTCTTTGAAAAGTGCATCAGGCATAACAAGCCAATGCCAAATATGTGAGTGATAAAATCAGGTTTCTGTGCCAGGTTGGGCTGAGTTTTCTTCTTGCTGGTTTTCCTGTGAGATGGAGACAGATGATCTGCTGAGGGGACCCCTCATGAGGAGCAACTGGAAGCAGAAAATGTACACTTATTAGTGAAAATCGATGGCCAGAACCTGTTCAGAAACCCAGTAGAGTTAGATAAAACACTAAATTAGAATGTAAAATAAAATCAAATTTAATGCTTTATTGCACTTCAGCTTCATATAAACAAGTAAAAGGTTTTGTTTTGTATTTTTTTCCTCTGTGCAGTTTTGTTTTTTTTCTAGTTTGCTGGATTGTAAAAGCTGTTTTTCCATTATTGCTCTCTAATGCAAACACATACAGCCTGAAAGTCATTTTTAATCTTTGTTAATAATAATGCATAAGCCCACATTATACTTTGCATATTTTAACATCTTGCAGGAAATAAGCTTCTTCAGTGCAGGTGTGGTGAAGTGAAATATGATCCGACCGCTGTGCTGCTTTGGACTGTAAGCATCCTGTGATGAGCATCGATCATCTCGCAGGACTCCTTATGTTTCTGAGTGATTAGTCATGGTCAAAGTGTCATTGCTCTGTTTGCAATTTTTCACCTTTGAGCTCCACGGGAAGGCTCAGTGCCCTTTGCAGCCATCAGATCCCCTCATGAAGTGAGATTAAATACCACACAAAGAGCAGAGTTTTAAGTTACTTAAGTAAAAAGATGTAAAGAAAACCTTAAAATTATCAGTGAAAATAACTCAAAGGGAAAAGCATTGAAAAAGCTGGAGCTATGAAATATTATGGCATTAAAAATTAAATAGTGTTTAATCAGTATCATAGAATTGTTTCAGTTGTGCTTGTAAACAGTTTTTTGTGTGATTGTGTGACCAAACATCACATGTTATTAACTCTTCGTATGTTTTATTTGCAGAATAATTTATTTTCTGAGTAACTAGTAACTAAAGCTATCAAGTAATTGTAGTGAGGGGAAAAGATGACATTATTTACTGTGTAGAAAATACTTTGGTTCAGTACATCAGTAAATGTACTTAGTTACACTCTTGTGCCGCTCTTTCTTTATTGTTCTATATTGAACATTTGTTTCAGTTGATTCTCACCCGAGTCCTTGTAAATATCTCTCTATTAAGTCTTTAGTATCTTTTATGATATTGCTGACAATGTTTTTAGAGAAAAAACAAAACTTTTTAAGCTTGAAGTCCACTAACACATTTCCAGCTGATAAAAAAAGGCTAAGAAAAGCTGTTCTTTCAGCTACATCAAAGGCAGATGACAATTTGACAGTTTCACAGTCCATTGCCGCCACATCTTGCACAAAGATGTTTCAACAGCGGTGGTCATTCAGTCATTCAGTCATTCAGACAGTGATGGAGAGGAAGTAAGAGGTCCAGCTCTGATGAAGAGAGCTGAAGTCAGCCTCCAGCCTCTTATACAAATGTCTCTTTGCACTCGGCTTTCACACGGAAACACACTGTTTCCCGTGTAACACATCAGTGTTTCAACAACGCTTATCGGAGTGACAAAGCTTAGATTAAGTGCAGGTCTGTACGAGCCGAGCGGCGAAGCAGCAGACCAGAGTCGAGACCACATTGAGTTTGACAGTTCCAAACAGGTAATTTTATCAACCGTCTGGGATTTTGCAGCAACAAAACCAGGTGTTTTTTAACAGGATGTAGTGGCATTTTTCAGCCAGGTTTGCAGCAACAAAATTGGGTGTTTTTAACAAGACGTGGGAACATGTTACAGCTATGTGTGTGACGCCGGAAACAAATATTTTAAGCCAAAACATAATCTTATCCAACCCTGACCAAGTAGCTGTTGTGCCAAAACGCCGTTTATCACAAAAATGTGAAATTTTAACCTGGAAAACGTAATAAGTTTCAACATATCTGATTCACACAAACGTAATATTAAGCCTGATGTTTGGGTTTTCAAGCACAAGCTGCTTAAAATTTAGCAGGTTAAAGGTGAATTTGAGCAGGAAAAAGTCAATTATAACCTCATGAAATACATTCGACTGCACAGATTGATTCAGAGTTTTGTTCATATTTTTACGCGCCGCTCTGTGAACATCCACTGCACTTTCACTTTTGAGGATGTTTAATTTGAAACAAGAGCAAAAGGGGACATCAAGGGAGTAATATGTTCTCGGTCAATGTTTTCTGTCTTTCATCTGCTTGGACAAAGAGACTTCTGTTCATAAAAAAACCTTTCTGTCTACCTGAGGTCAGAAAAGATTAAAAAACGAGTGCTGTAAGTAAAAGAAGGCCTCAAATAGACAGAAAGTGATACGACGGGGAAGAAAAAGACCATCGCTGACTTATTAGACGGGTGGTCTTGGCGCTGGAGTGAGACACAGGCCAATAAAAATGCCGTCTCCTCTCTGGGATTATCCTGACGTTGATAGAACTGACAGGTTGCCTCTCGCTTTGGGATTTCCCATTTGGGAGGGTTGCCGACTGGTTTCTGTGGCTATATTCAACCGTCCTGGCTCATCACTCTCAGATACTCTATACACAAATAAGCCTTGCAAGTTTTTTGCTGGCAGATGAGCAGCCGCCCCCTTAAAACACAGAGAGAGAAACAGACGGAACTGTGACAGTAATACAAACATTACAGCCAAATCCTTTCAGCGAGTTTAGTCAAGAGAACAGACTAAATTGCTTTGTTTTGTGGCTTTGTGTGTCTGCGTTTCTGGTGAATTGTCGGCTTTTATGGAGCTCAACAACTTTCCAAATAGCCTATTTGGCGTCAGGGCTGAGAGGCTCTTAGTGTGTTTTTTTTGTAAACTTTGCAGGATTGTTAATTCTATGAAATGGACCATGTTTGGCATGTTGCATGGAAAATAAAACCAGTTACTTTTTAGATATTACTCTTCGACTGACATCACCTCAAGGTCCATTCTGTAGCTTTTCTTGAGCTTTCGAACCGGTGACATAATATTCATCCTTTTATTTCGACTATTTCAAGGATTTTTTTTTTTTATCTGTGCTGATTCTGAAGTTCAGGCTTGAAAACAGCAAATCAAAAACAAATTGAAAACTGAAAATTGAATAAGAATGTAAAAATTAAACAAAAATCAGTTTCTTTCAATGAAGCCGCCATAATAACTGATATTCAAAGCCGTGTCTTATGTCAAGAATGAACTTTAAACCTGAAAAAATCAAAAAACTGACCGATATTAGCAATAAAAACAGTAAAGAAGATAAAGTACAGTCAGGTTGACGGGCATTGAGACATACTGTTATAAGTAGAAGGTTTATGTGAGGTATATATGTAACTTTAATGTCAAGGTAGCGTGATGCTAAAGATTCAACTTCAAAAATGTGAACAAATAGACCAAAAAAGTTTCAGAACAGACTGTAAACTTCCTACTTTCTTTTTCCAAACCTGGAGAAAATCGGGATGAAGTGAAAACACTGAAAGACAAAGATAGGAAGGTTAGTATGGAAATTATTCATACAAGCATTTATTCCCAACGCTGTATGCTTAGTGAAAATCCTGACCCTGAGGGCTGCGATAACATAATTTTTGGTTCATGGATGTTACTGTGGAAAAGATCAGTCTTCTTATGCTGTCACTCTAATGCATCTACTGAGGGAATTATTCTGTTTGCAAGCTGTGTGTTTGTGTTGCTCCTCTTTTTTTACTTCATGTTCCACCACAGAATAAGAGGGGATCATCCTCTCAGCCGCAGAATGAATACATTTTCCAGTCTGTGAATGCATTTTAACCTATTCTGGGGCTAATGCAGTAAAGCCTGTTAATGCAAACATTGCTCAGCAATTTTGCCTCCCCGAATTTAACTGGCTTGCACAAGTGGAGCACATCAGCAGCCAGAGGCCATGCGGGGACTTCACCAAATGCAGTATTTTAAGTCGTACCTCTCTATCACAGGGGTCTCTGGATTGTATCGGAGTTCACACAGTGAGCTCAGTGTCACGGCTCTCGTGGGAAATTGGCCTCACGCAGTAATGGCTCTTAACTGGTGTTTTCGGTATCATCCATCAAGAGCTCAGAGCCCGTCCTCAGAATGCATCCTCGTCTCTGCAGAGGTAGTGCTTTTTTTTTTTTTTTTTTTTTTTTTTTTTTAAAAATTTGCAGTTTAAGGGTTTTACCTTATTTAACAGAATTAATTGCAACACCCAGCAACACTTTTATACATCAGAAACACACGGCAGCAGTTTCATACAGTACAGCAGGTCCTTGTTGAACCTGCCTGACCTGCAGTGTAGAAGCTGAAAATCAGTCTCTGTCGAGGAACGGTGATAGAAGGTATCCAAATACCAGTCAGCACAATATTTCAGTTCTTCAGTCAACTTTTATTGCCTGCGAGCGAGAGCAATCATCAGCGTTACACCAGCATGACAGATGAGGGGGCAGTCCCACCTCGGTTTTTATACACGTTCACTTACATCTCGCACATCGACTCATTGAAAAACAGGATGCATGACCTTTTGCAAGGATGGATGAACTTCTGACATTCATTCATCCCTCTGCTTTCCCAAATGTCAACAGATCTGTGCCAGTTTCTGACTCTCCTTATTAATGACAGTCATGCAGTGCCTCTTATTTATAGACCTACTCTTTCACACACAACGTTAAGAGGACCTGCCTCTATTGTCTAGCGATAAGATGTGTTAATTTTTTATGCTGTGATGTCTAAGACAGACATTACAAGGAGATCCTCAAGTATAATTTGGTCCAGCATATCCCTCATATGCTTGGATTGAGAGGTGGGAGGTTTAAAGGTCAAATCAACACCTTGAACTGTTTGTTTTGGTCCTTAAAACCATTAATGAGAATTTTTTACATAGTTAAAAAAAGGCCACTTTAATGAGGGATACTGTTTCTGTTATGTTCTTCAACGCTGATTATTAAGGAGTTTTGAAAGCCTGACACTGATCCTCTGAGGTTCATGTTTAACATTTCGATCTGGTTCTTCCAAGAACTAATCTTGAATGATAACAGACACATCAAGACTTAAAAACAAACTTATATTGAAGCAACTGGTTTGAAAAAAAGACCACTAAATTGTTACTCTCATCAAGGAGATTATGCTTTTGATTGAAAAGCATAATGTATGAAATGTATGATAAATATTTTTTTTTTGCTTCAAGAGATCAAGCACTGATATTGACTGTGAAGTGTTTTGTGATCAAATTTGTCATATTCATTAAGCTCTTTTAGTGTCAGTCTTTGATTGCTGTACATATGTACATGATTATAGTGTTGCTTTATGAAGTATGTGAAATATTTCAGCAGTCACATAATAGATGCACAGCTGAGATGATAAAGGTTCGATTAGCCACAATCATACTTAGACTTAATTCTATTTGTTAAGGAAATACATTGAGACTGATAAAATTGTTATAAATAGAGGCCTTCGAGCAGAGGTCTGCACTTTTTAAATACTCTTCTAGTTTGCATTACTTTTACTTCTTGAGGCTGTTTTCCTCTCTGATCTTATTTGTTTTGTACAGCTAAAAGGAAAAAAAAAGTGTTAATTTTCTTTTGTGATTAATACAAATGGCAAAAATTAAAAAGCCTCTTAATTAAACCACTCGAAACCCTTCAAAATCATTTTGAAATTATGCATAATAAAATGCATAATGTACACCCACATAGCCAGCAATCACACTTCATTATCACAGATTTTCACAGATCTGATTAAAACAATTGTTATATTGTAGTTCCACTGAATAATTTAAGTCATATTTACAAGTTCTCTACATTGAAACCATCACTCTCATCACTCTTGTTATTTACACCTGTCAGACAATAAAGTTCTTTTTTTGTGCTTATCTCACAGTGTAAATAAGTCCTGCTTACAGATTTAACGTCATAAAAACGGGCTTAAACCTGCCAAGTGATCAGTCATGATGCTGACAGCTGCTAATTGGAACTTTGACAACTTTTTTTTTTAAAATTTACTGCTCAACCATAGGCTGAAACTTTAAGTTACCAAGAAATCACATCATTAGGTATAACACAGGGATGTATTTCTATAGTTTAAACTGGCTAAAACCACAATTTAACACAACTTAAAACAAATTCTAGAAATTAAAAAAATCATGCAGAGAAAAACAGCTATGAAAAAAATAGGCACAGTTTGTTCAGTAGTTGTTCATTTTATATTTTTTTAATATATATATATATATATATATATCTTTTATTTTATATATTATTATATATTTTATTCAGGAACATATTTTAGAAATTTAAGGCAAAAATGTGACAAATGCTCTGAAAAGCCATAGAAATGCAAAAAACTGATTAAACCTATTGAAGTTTTATGAGTTGAAGGTTACCATTCAATACTCAATGATAGTCAAATATGTGTTTTATATTTCAGTTTCTAAGCAGCTACAGGCGAAAATAAGTAGTTAAGAACAAGCTAAATGTTATATATGTTTTCGGTTGAATAAGAAAAGCATAGAGAATCAGGATAATAAAGATCACTCTGGTTTACTGGGATAAAAAAACCTTGATTTTCTCTGAAGCCTTTGCTGTGCAGCTTTTCAGGTCTCAGCATGTTCGACTCCACATGTTTCATTATAATTCATGCAAAGAACGTCGCTGTGATGAAAACATCCAGTAGAAGGCAGTGAGACAGAGAGACTAGGCATGACAAACGGGACTTGTAAGTAAGTCGGGGAGATTACACTGGTTGCTAAACTCTCCACGGGGAAAATGTTAAGCAGATCCAATGGATGAAGTAATTCAATTTGAGCCCCTGAATAATAGCATCATTTGCCATGGAATTAGCATCCGCCACTATCAATCAGCACGGCGAAAGACTAACACAAGCTGCGCCCACCAAGGACACAGGCTTTCTGTGAAATTCAACCCATTTATCAGGTTAACTTGACTGTAGTCACCAGTCACTGCAGGGACGCTCTGCACGGATTTATGCTGCTTTTTAATGATGAATGCATTTTCTAGGTCATGTGCATCGGCACAGCTGTGAAATGTAGCGTGCATTTTTCCTCTTACACATTTGTTTTAAACCTGTGAGATAATTATTTGATTTTTGAGCCCAATTGTGGATATTTTCATGAAGCCATCGAGCAGTAAACATCAGCCTGTGCAAAACATCTCAAGTAAATAAGTAAATGTGTTTGTGTTTTGAAGAAAAATAAGCCAAACTGTTCTTACATGCGTCCTTTTCTATATAGGAGCTTTAATTGGCCAATTTAAATCAAGAAATATGTAAAAAAGTTACAGCTGTCTTGTCTTACTTTTGAGGTGATTTCAGCTAAATTGAAAATTCCTCTCCGGGCTCAACAAATTGGCACCCTTTCAGCGGTGAAAATTTAACAAATTAGATGGTGCTGTCTGCGTGGAAAAAGCAGGAGACACGTTCCTTTGTAAAGGAATTTATTTCATTGCGGAGAATGCCGAGTTGACAGACGTCTCGACGCAGGGCCATTATTAGTGTCACTTTCTCACCCAACGTACTGCTGAGCATTGAAAGGCTCTGTTTTCTCTGCCAGCTTTTGAATTAAATCAAATCTAAAAGCCAGCGAGGAACACACTTTTTGGTTGGGTTTTTTTTTTTTAGCTTAGACCACACCGCTGAGTTTTTTTTTTTTTTTTTCTCTGTCCCGGTTTGCTCTACATACTAATTCATGGAATATCTGACTTTGTAAATCTGAACAATTTGCCGCCCAATTGTCGCTGAGAAATGCTCAACCTTGGAGCAAAGCTGGCAGTTTGTGACACCTCACAGCACCACGTAGGTTGCACTCGTTCCTACTTAATAAATGCAGATGAAAGTGTCGAGAAAGGAGAAATAATGCCCTCACCTTGGCTTTCTTTGCTTAAATGTAGTTGTCTTTGAGTTATGCAACATGCTTTTCTATGATTTCACTTTGTCCTTTCATCTATTATCAGCGGCTTTTAAAGTTGCTGCACAGAAAAGCGGCACTTTTGTAAAAAACTTTTGCTTTACTTGTCAACAACTGAACTACCGAAAAGAAATCAAGACATGCTCGGTGTTTCTGTTTTTCTTGAGCTGTCACAGGATGCTGTCATTTTCCCGAACAAGGGCATCCGCTAAGGACAGAGTGGTGTTGTCTTATTCTCCACGGAAAAGACAGTGTTGTGTCGAAGCTTGCTGTGAGTTGACCGGGTCATTCTTATCACTGACCGAGGCTGGCAAAACGTCAAGACACCCCCCCCAATCCGCTTAGGAGGAGGAGGAGGATCAGCACTTGTAAACTGACTGGCACTGCCCTAAGCGAGGTTTTTGGAGACTCAGCAAAAAGCAGCTTACCAAAAACAACTGATGTTCAGAGGAGTTAATCATTATCGGCGTAGGTTTGAGGATTTCTGGATTCGCTAACTTTTAATTACGTCCAGTAGGGTGCCGGGAGGAAAGCTTTAGTTGGTATTTTCCGCTACAAGTCGACATTTGGGGGCTAATTCGAGGATGGCTGGATGCTGTGCAGCCCAGCGGGGAGTCTGCAGGCTCCTTGAGGGATCTAAAGGTGACCCCTGCTTGACTGGCAGTTTGTGTCAGAAGAAGAAAAAAAAAAAAAATGCTTACAAAGGCCCACGTTGCCAGACAGATCTTCTCCAGCTCTGTCTAAACACCTGTCACGGTTTGCGAGGGGTAAAATAGCGATTCTTAGCTTCTCGCTCTTTTGTTCCACCTGCCAATCAGAAACCCTCTGGCTGACACTTCATCAGCCTTTGTCATGGCAAGAATCAGGTCCATCCATGAACAGAAGCATGGCTAAATGAAAAAGTGAAGCCTTTTGGGTGAAATGTGGCCAACTCGCTCTTGGAGAGCGATCTGACAATGAGCCTTGCACATCCAGAGTGCTGCTATTTTTGCAGCAGACGTGTAGAGACTGTGTAAACAGTCGAGGCTCTCAGCTTTGTGTCTGTATTTGTGGTTACAGTGATCGGACAATTTGCTGACACGGTTCTGCCGTATATATCAGTGAGACCTGCTGACAAAACTTCAGAACCAGTTTATACTTTATTTTCTACCTTTTGTTGTGTTAAAGTTCTTAATTTTAAAGCAAGTATTACAAGAAACCTGAAGATACTCCAGAGATTGTGTAAAAAGGCCAAAACATGCTATTTTGCACATTAAATCAGGTCTCTTTTGCATCATTCTGATGATCAGGGGTCAGTCAGAGCACAAATAACATGATGCAGCACATGTACATGCAGCTCTCAGATCTGTAAGAGCAACCTCACGCTGCACACAAAGACCAAGCGAGTGTACAGGCCTTCCTTGCAACATTTATTGACACTGAGGCAACAAACTCCTACATCATTCACATCAGGCCAGGTGAAGCAAGACAAGAA
Source organism: Acanthurus tractus (assembly GCA_029783725.1). Taxonomy (NCBI): domain Eukaryota; kingdom Metazoa; phylum Chordata; class Actinopteri; order Acanthuriformes; family Acanthuridae; genus Acanthurus; species Acanthurus tractus. The sequence goes on from JAQNCA010000021.1 coordinate 7,119,512, forward strand.
AGACTCCTGACAGGTTTTTTCAGCGTTGCCTGTCTGTAGAGTTGTGAAAAAACTGGCTTCAATGTGTCCAAACTTCAGTGTGAATCAACTGCAGAGCCCGTCGTTGTTTGTAGTTCACCGTAGTGCACATGTTTGTAGCAGGGGCGGTGTGGCTCGTGGGCTTACGTTTGTTTACTTAAGTTTGGTGCTCTGCCCTTGGAGCACTTGAAGCAAAACTATGTTGCTCTTAAAAGAAGAAATATCGCTGTCTTCCTCTTCCTGTTTGAAACTTGGTTTTTTGCAGCTGCAGCATCACTTTGTCTGGCCAGAAGCTAAAAGTTCAGGCTAATATCAGCTGAAGTTAGCAAACTTTTCGGCTGTGTAACTTGCTTTGCTGGCCTATGTTGGCCTACAAATAAAATGTCTGAAATAACATGAAGATGTACTTAAAGCACATGACCCGGGAGAAAACTGGGAAATGAAAGAGGATTAAATGTCTTGAGGCTGCAGTGGCTTTAGAAGTTACATAATCTTGATTCAAGAGAAACTTTGGATAAACAGTCTTAGTTGATTCCACCAAGTTAAATTTCACTTTTGTTGGGGACATGATGAATTTAATAATGAACTCAGGGTCATGTGGTGGTCATGACTGAATAAAAAAAACAGTCGAAAACCTTTTAACAAGAGCTAGGACTGAAAGGGAGGTCACAGAAACTGAAGGCAAACCTTTATTTAAGCTGTCTGTGCAGTGGACGGTTCCCCGCGGTGGGAATAATTTGAGCTGGTTCATGGGGATCAGGTGAGAGGTTACTCTTTCTCTCAAGTGCTTTTGTGGCACTTTTAATGATTGCAATTTAATGTTTTGCTGCAGCAGCCATGGGAAACTATGTGTCACTCAAATCTACCACACCTTTAATTATGCATAACTTGAAATCTTGACATAATTAAATGAATTAGTTATAAATATTTCATTCTTGTGCAGTTATGAATATAATTATGAGCTTTATTGACCAAAACATTGATTTTTAACAGCTGTAAATCTGTATTTCTGCTGTGTAGTTTTAATATGGGACTCTATGGGGATTGTTTGCTTTGCTGGCCTCAAATGGCCATTTCAGGAACTGCACTTTTTGGCACTTCTGCATTCGCTTCATTTTTTTTAGCCCAGGAGGTTGTTGCTTGGTTTACAAGCAACAATTAGCCAAAGTAAACTCAGAGATTGTGTCTAACTCAAGCAACATAGCACTCCATTGTACTTACCATACACATTTTTAAAAATACATTCAAATTCGGCAAATGCTCCGAGTGGTTAGATTCAACCTCCCACTGTGTTAACCCCTCCAGAGAGACGATAGGACTCAAACTAATTGCTTGAATTCAGAAACATGTGTTATTTCATTAATATTTTAGCTCAGTTTCAGTGGCCCAGGTCTCTGAATTATTTAGACGGTGTTAGTTGGTGTGGGGAAGACCACACTGCTTACAGAGCCGTGGATAAAAAAAAAAAAAAAGTCAGACAAGAAAAATCAGTATTTCATTTCTGCTGTGTGACACAGGAAGAGCATTTTTTTTTTACTAATACATTTGGAATTGTCTTTTACAGGCAGTCACTTTTAGCCTTGTTGTCTGCACCCCCAAAGGGCGTAAATTAAATTTTTTGCAAAGGTTTAAATGAAATAGTATTATGTTAATGCACTCATAATTAAACCTTTTATAGAGCTGAGCTGTTTTGCTTCATGTCACACTCTTTGAGTCATTTCAAGACTACATTTGTCCCACAGAGGGAGTGTAACAAGCTGTGAATAGCACTTTTTTTCAGTGAGGGAGTTACACAGTGACTTTGTAATCCTGAGATGAAATCACTTGCTGAGCAAAAGCTGCTAGAAATGTTGTTTATGCATGAATATGTAATGGACTGTGTCCTGCCTGTCCAGGCTGGTGACATCCTGTAATATTGCACTTAAGAGGATTAAAGCCTCTTTATAATACAGCATTGTTTGTATGAACATAAGAGAACATGTCAGTTTTTGGACGCTTCAGTCCAGACGGATTTAATTCAAAAGGTATTTAATAAATTGCCTTTAAATTGAATTGTAGCAGCAATCCATTGAGTTTTTTGATGAAGTGCCACCAAAATTGAATATTTAAACACTTTGCCAAGCATCAGCATGTTAGCATAAAGTTGCTAACAGGTTAGCATGCTTACACTTTTTATAGTTAACAATTTACCTGCGTCACATCAGCATGTTAGCAATGAAATTTGGTGTTTTGCCCAAAGAGAGTTAAAGCATCATATTTGCATAACCTTGCTCGACTAAGGAAAGGTTCTCTAAATCTGTCGGCTCTTTTTGAAATGTCAAATGATAAAAGGCTCGAGGTATTGTGGGGTTTTATTATTCAAAAATGTGACTTTGACTTGAGGAAAAACATTCACTCCACAAAAACCAGAAGGTAAGTGTTTTTAAAAAAGCAGCCTACTATTTGGGTCTGTTGCCTAAAAATAAAAATCCGCTGTTGCACATTTCACATTTGAATCAAAATAAAGGCCACTATGCATATATTTCATAACCTATGGGAGTGAAAAAAAATCCATCTATAGCAGAATTAATGTGTTATTTTTGTAATCTTAGCCTAGATTTGCAAACACAAGTACCAGAGCCAAGAAATCATCAAAAGGAGAAAACTGGAGCTGCTCTTCTGTGCTGTCAGAGGAAGGCAGACCAACTTTTTGTAGACACAGTGCATTTTTGCCAGAGGAGAATTTACAGGGATGTAAGTGTTTTTTTTTGTGTTAAAAATAAAAAGCTGGGAGCAGTATAATTAAAGAAAGCTCATTTGGATCGAGGAGCCTGAACATTCAGAGGGTTCATAAAGTCAATCTGTGACTCATCAGCTCTCATGGATGAAACTCCATTTAACAGTTTTTTAGCTAAATGAATATGGATTTGGTTTTAGCATGCTCTGATGAAAGATTAACGTCTTTACTGGTAGAGAAATGGATAAATATAGCAGGTGTTCAGAGCAGGTTTGTCAGCCTGTATTGACACTGAATGCAGTCTGATGTCACGGATTGAGTCAGCATCCTTCCGAGCTTTTAAAAGCATTCAAAATGACTTTTTGAAGGTTAAGAATTCGCACATATAAACGCGTAAATTCTCAAATACGTTTCATGACACACACATCCCAGTTAAAGCAAAATTGTCTTTAAAAAAAATCTTTATCACTCAACAAATACTAGCAGCAGGCTCTTATCTGATTACTGTAGTTGTCTATGTAATTATTTTTCAAGTTTTTGCATTTATTTGAGGTAATAATTTAAAAAAGTAGGTTAAATGTGCAAGATTCTGGTCCAAAGTGGCTGATAAGAGTTGCAGTTTGCTGTGCAACACAGTTGGCACCTCTGCTCTCATTTGTCAAGACGGGTGTTTACTGGACACACACATTATGTTTATTCTGCCGGGTGACCTTGGCACATCTTAACTTTAGCTGAGCTGACACCTCTGCCCCCTTTTCCCACCCACCACTCTGTTTTCTTATGACGCCTGCTTGGCTTTTACTGCACTTTCTTTCAACAGCAGGGCAAACTGTGAGTCTGCAAATATTACTTTTTGTATTTTAAATCAATATAACCAGCCTGTTGCTAGGTGACACTGGATATTTGACCTTATATGTGCAGGAATATCCTTATACATTGAATTATAAAAGTTTCTCCCATTGATAATTTGCCCAGATACACCCGAACTTCAATCTTAGCATCTCCATCTATGAATAGCACTGCTCTCCTTGACAATCCAGCTGTCCTTTTTTTTTGGTGACATTTATAAAAGTTTCATTGCAGCAATATAAAACATTACATGTCACGCTCTCATTAATCATTTGTGTCATGGATCATTGCTTCAGAGGCAGACCAGAGCGCAAACGGTGGACGTTAATAGGAAGCAACTCTCCGTCTTCGGCGACTCTGTTTCCATTTGTGACAGACACACCGAGAGGGAGAGCTGATTAAATGGACAATATGTCATCTAGAATTAGATTTCTTAAATGAATGATCATGCTTTGCTTGCGTGTGCTTCTCTGAGCACTACGTTTATTTCGCAACCAATTTATTTTGTCCAAATAGAAACAGAGAGAACGTAACTGTGGTCTCCTGTGAGGACTTTTTGATGGATATATGTTCTTCACAGGAGGAGGAGAGGTTAAACATGTATAATAGAGGAGGTTAGAGTTCAGAAAATGAATAAATGTCCTCTTAGTTTGAACAACAGAAGGGCACGACCTTAACTGGCAAAGTGGAAGCAGCCTTGCATTAAGTGTTTTTTCCACTTCAGGAGCAACAGAGAGTTTAGAAACGTTGAACTAAACGTTAGAATGGTGCAATTTGTGTCGGCAAGTCATTTTGTGTCTTTTTCCGGTCACTTTGTTGTCACTTTGTCACTGTTTTGTGTCTTTTTTCGGTTGTTTTTCTGCGGTTATTTTCTGGTTTTGTCCCAATTTGTGGTCATTTTTCGGGACTCTTTGCCTCTCTTTGTGGTTATTTTGCATCTTTTTGTGGACTTTTGATTGACTGTGCACTGAGAAACATTACATTACAATCTTTCCAAACAGAGGGTTTTCTCCACAGATCTTTTGGCCTCTACTCCATAAAACCTCTTTAGCTTTGTATGAAAGATACCAACAAGTCACCTAACTGTCACTTTCTGTCTCTGGAAAAGTGGGAAAAAGCAAATGCCCTCAGGTTTTCTTCATATGCTGTCATCTCTTAGAACAGTTTGATTCTATCTATCAAAGTAAATGATGAATAAAATTATACAACTATCACTGCCCTCTGCATGCAGCTGCAGTTTTCCATATGGACGTCCCGAATTAGCAGATGAATGAAAGAAAATTACCTCTCCCTGACATTAAACTTGTGAGGAAAGATTGTTTGCAAGTCTCACATCTCTCACTCTGACGATAAAACCTCAAGCAGTATCTGCTGCTAACTACACCCGCTCCCCCATCAGTGAAAAGGAAAGACATTATTGGCAAAATGGCCCTGTAAATGTCAGCCAGCCATGTATGAGAGAATCTCTCTTCCACTGCAAATGAGAGAGAGTGAAAAAAAAATAAAAACCTCCCTCATTGCTGAACTTTATCCTCTCCAATTCTGTCTGATCTGTATCAACTGCTCCGTGGAGGGTAAGGCCCGCGAGGAAAACGTTTAAGGGGAAACTACGAGATTCGATTTAGATTGTTGGTGTCCAAACTGCATCCCCGACGCTTTTATTACATGAATGGAATGGAGCGTACTTTGCACACAATTACTTTTCCATTTGAGTGTTTGATGACCTAAAATAGTGGTGTTTAGGTTTTTTTTATCAAGGCACGCAGTGTGAGAGCTGAGAGGGAAAAGAGAGAAAGGACGACAGAATGATACTGACTCATAAACTGAAAGAGGGCAACAAGAAGCAAACATACCATTCAAAAAATACGCCTCTGATGTTGAAAAGTTTCGAAATTTCAGTGAAATATAACAACAATTGGAGCCACCCCATCAGTTTCCAAGGAAAACATCTCATTCATGCCAGACAGGGAATGAAAAACATGAACAGGAAAGGAAAAAAAAGCAAGAAAGATCTCAGTGTTTCTTGAGAAAAGCAGCAAGCATCTTTTTCATGCAACTATCGTGTTTTTGAAATTTTTACATAAAAACTGCAGTCAGATGTGACCAGGTGTTGTTGCTGGAAGCTGAGGAAAAGTCAAAAGCTGCATTTACACAGCAGGTCTTGATGCCCGCTTCTGTTTTGTTACCTACATCCATTGTTTTTGATTAATGCTCACGTCTACTTTAAATTTCTGACCCATGGCACTATCTGCCTTTATATTTGCCAAACTGCAAACTGCATGCTTGTATGAGAACTTGGCTGCTGGCCTGTGCGTGGATGTAATGAAACTGGTGCAGAAACAAAAGAAAACAAATTAGAGCAAATTAATAATTGAAGTTGTTGCTTTTCAAAGCATCTTCAGAGGTGTGCAACGCATTTTACAGTGAAGCAGAAATGATTGCTAACTGCTACTTTTTGATGTTTTGCTTGTGTTTTCAGCAGAGAGAGGCTCCTTAACATGTGCATTTATGTCATTAAAATGCTGGATTGCTGCATTTTCACTGACACGTGACCTGCATTTGCACAGATATCTGATGTGTCCATTTGACAGACACGTTATCAGATATCTGATTCATATCCTTTTAATTTCTAATAGGAATAAGGCCTGAAATGGATCTGAGTACACCGTATGTATCAGATATCATATGTTTGTGCCCGTTAATAAAACATATCCGCCATCAATCTTGCAGTATAAACGCAGCTTGAATCTCCTTATGCACTCATTTGGATTATAATCTGAGGTAAATTGAAAGTTCTGCTCTCCATTTTTATTAGTTTTTATCATGGAAATTGAACCTTAACCGCAGCAAATTATAATTATACTTTTTAAAAATTGGATGCAGAAAAACAAACAGTTCACAAACACCTCGGGCCTCCATTAGTGCATTTCTTGCAAACAAAACGCCTGACATGAATATTAACAGTCGGAATAAAATTTCAGTAAAATGCTCTTTAGAAAGGAGGGGAGACAGATGAAATGACATTTATATGTGAATTCATTTTGTCGAGGCCATTAAATTTTAATTTTGCATCATAATTTAAAAGTGTGTGTGTGTATACGCGGTGATAGCCAAATAAGACGGTCATAACTCACATGTCTAATAAAAATTAAAATCCTAAATCTTTTTCTGAGGTTTCAAAAGAGCGGGGATGAAACTGACCCATGAATGTGAGATAATTTGGCACAGGCTGATAAAATAAATAAGTAAATACTTCCATCGAAGGCTTGTGTGGTTTTAACAGCCAAAACGATTAGATGATCTTGTTTTTGAATCACATTCAGACCCTCAACCACGGCGTTGAAAAAGTCCCAGCATGTTCTGGAGCTTATCGCTGATCCCTCACAAGTCCTGCAGGTTTGAGTTGTGCTGACAACTCGTGTTTCATGCTCTTATTTTGGAGCCAAACGAGGCTTTGGTCACATGAAGTTTGGATTTGATATGTCGCTCCAAGATCACTTTGATTATTTCACAGCGGCTGCAACTGTGAATTAATTATTCCGCTTCTACAAACTGAACAATAAGGCAAGCAATGACTGAAAGGAGCAACAAAAGCTGGACAAACAGAAAAACCACGTCTCAAATATCGCACTTGTTTCATGATAATTCTCTAGATTTTCCTGTCGTCGCTGTGCTGTGTTGGCCGTTGTCATCAGATGTGTGTTTTGGCTCAACCGGCTGGTGGCAAAGAAAACCGGTTGGCTGAGAAAGTCTTAGGTACCAGCTGGCTGTTTACAAGACTTGGCCTGCGTAGCTGATAAGCAGAGTCGACTTCACAGATGACAACATGGGAAGGATGTCAGAGTTTGGATCTTAAATCTCAGATATTTGTTTGCCGCCCAACACATTTCACAGATAACATTCAGAATATATAATCTGCAGTGATTAACCTTGGCGAATATCGAAAAATGAGATGTTTGCTTAATATATCTGTCTGCTGGGACCAAATAAAGGGCAACCTAAAACGGGAAGGGCATACAAATATTTAATCTTGCTCAAAGGAGGGGGGGGGGCGGCATGAGCAGTTTGGGGACACCTGAGGGCACAGAGGCTGTTTTTGGCTGATACATGTTTGGTTTACGTGACCTTTTTTCCGACTGATCCTCTATACTGTAGTTAAATCCATCACACCCCAAACATGTTGGACCACAGCTCCTTATTATGGTATTCAACATAAAAAATTAAATATTTCTTAGATTTTGTCGGACATCAAGTAGTTTTTGGTCCAAGCAATGAAAATGCATTGCTTTAAGTCATTTATTTGTATGCATTTGCCCAATAAATGTAAAGTTTTTAAATCAAATAACAGAATAAGGGATGACAGGCACAACGAAAAATTATTGATTGATTGATTGTTTTGGTACTTGTTGTTACTCAAATAATCAAACTGACACCACAATGTTTAACTTGTAGAATAAACAGCTGCTGACATGAATGGTCACAGATTATAACCCTTTAAGGGAATATTCCAGTGTTTTTGGACATGCACTGAGCTGGTTTTTTGCTAACATAAAGATAAAAAGTTTGTTCTCTTCTTATATTTATACTTTAAATGTGAAATTACAGCAAACAGCTGATTGACTTAAAGCAAAAATAACCAAATTCATATACCAGGAGCTCATGTCGCTTTGGGATTAAGATACAAACATGAGAATTGTCTTTAAGAAAAGCTTAAAATGTCCCAAAAATGTAAATAATAAAACTTTAAAAATTCCCATAAAATGCTAATTTATGTACTCAGTCTCAGTGAAAAAGGACCAGAACAGAGGAAATGCAAAGCATCATCATCACTAACAGGAAAGAGCAGCTTGATCTGACTTCATTTCTGTGTTGAAAAGGGTAACGAGAAATGTTTGAGTGGTAAAAAATCACTTCTGACAGGGTTAATCATGTTGATATAATTATCTGTCAAGCAGATGTTGTATATGGCTGAAAAAAATCTTTGTAGATTGAGTGAAAGCACGCTGAAAGAGTTGTCAATTAATATCAACACTTTGAACTCGTCCTCTATTTTTTTCCCTTTGTTTTTTAACAATTTTCTCCGACTGCCAGATGAGCTTGTACTGCATCACTCTAGTGTGTTTTGCTTCATGTCAATTACACCGTTTTTCCTCTCTCTCATATATCAACTTTCTCAGTAAACATTGCTGTCTTTTGTTTTGTTTTTTTCCCAGTCAGCCTCTCAGTGCCATTCATTTAATTCTGCGCTTTTACAAAGAAGCAGTGACAATTCTTTGCAATTTTCCTCCCGAATGTTTTTAAAAATATCTCTTCAAAAGAACCTGTACCTCTCCGAGACGTCTGAAGGAAAATAAAGTGAGGGCTTCAAATTGGGTAAAATTTCAACAAGGCTGCACTGCTGAAATGAAAGAAGCAGGTCAAAACTAATAATGGCTGCAGAGTCCATTTTGCTTTTCAGGGTTAAAGTAAGTAAAACGCTGACTTTACTAGTCACAATCATCTCAGGGGGGTCTCTATGAACATTGATGCATCGACAAGGACTCTGAAAACTTATTTTTTTAATATCCCAAGCTCTTTTTCTTCTCCCACTGGGGCATCCAGCTGGTCTGGCTTTGTGGTCTGAAGTTGCAACAGGCTCCAAATTCAAAACCTGCACTTCTTTCCCACTGCCGGAGAGTGTTTTTTCTCTCACAGGTGATACTTATTTCAGCAATAAGCCAAAAAAATTGCAGATAAGAATATATAGAAGAAAAAAAAAATCTGCAAGTTTGAAGGTGCTACTGGCGTCTGTATACCTCGGCTGTTGCCATGACTTTATGCCAACTGAAGCAGTCAACCAATGGCAGACCAGTGACTTTATAAAGGTCTCTCACCTCAAGTTATATAAGTCTAATAAAATCCATATTCATGAACTTTTCTGTAAGTTGTGTTGACTTAAAGCATTGTAAAATACATATTTATTTATTTACAGGGAGGCTTGTTATTGGTTTGTTTTTTCGGGTGGTGATTTTATTCTTTAGGGGCGTTTTGAAGCCGGAATACGGAGAAGCAAAACAAATACAGCTGCTTCAGATGCTATAAGTGTTATTGTTCTCACTCTCTCTCACTCGCACTCTCTATATGACTATACAATTCAATCAGAATGTGAAAATATCACCCTATCGTTGATGAACAGCCAAGAGATACAGATTCATTTCCTCCATGGCAAAATTATGGCATCATTAGCCAAACACAACAGATTTTAATACTTCCCCACAGCTTGAAGTGTGCATTTATCTTACCAACAGATAACTAAGCCGGCTAGGAGGTGGAGTGTTGGATGTATTGGATGTATTATCACACATCTTCTGCTGCTGATGACAAATGATAACATCCGTTTAATAGACTAATATTTGAAGCGGGTGATAAATAGCATGTCGAGCATTAGCTTGATATAAAGCCGAGCTTTCAGTCCGGCTGATTGTCTCTACACACACCATTTTGTCTGGTGTGTTGCTGCAATTAAAATAAGACATTTGGCTTTTTTGTTGTGTTTTAAAGCCACATCACACCATTGTGTTTTATTACAGTGAAGCAAAGCCAGTGAATGCGGCAGGTGATGATTGATTGACAAAGCGACTCTGGCTCAGGAGGGAAAGCATGTTGTCCTTGGCTCCTCCTGCATGGCCACATGTCACTTTGTCCTTGAGCAAAAAAAAAAAAAAACACACAAAAAAAAAACTGAACCCCAGAATTGGCCGTCGTCTTTTATGGCAGCTCCACCGCCACCTGTGTGTGAGTGAATAGGTGAATGAGAGGTATTGTCAAGCGCTTTGTCCTGCTTATGCAGAAAAGCGCTGAAAAGTGCAGTTCATTCACGGTTCAGACAGGTCGGTGATTATTCTCTATTGTCTCAGGAAGAATTGGGCTTTTTAAAGCTCATGTGAAAAACATAAAACACAACATGACTCAATATCTGCATGTTTCTCCTTCAAGTCCTTATACATAACCTCAAATACACTGACTGTGCGTTACCCTCACCTCCAAGAAACTGTTTATGTCCAAAAATGATGTGCAGCAGCAAAGTGATGCAGCATTGCTAATTAGGGAACCTGTCAACATGCAAAATGGTGGATTGTGAACCAGGCATTCTGCAATATCTGCTCTTGTAGTGTCTCCTTATAGTAAGTAAATCATCAAAAGAATTTATTATCGTGATTTTAGTTATATTATATTGCCTGGCAAATGTCATAAAAGGTCTTTTGTCTGGACTTGAACTCCAGTTTTTAGTGTCAAATTTTAAGGCTCCCTGTATTAAGTGGCCTTTTTATGGGATGCACCTGCACAATCTAATGTAATGCCCTGTTCTTTTTGATTTTTATGCCCAGTTTTTTGACCCCATCATTATAGAAAAAAAGCAGAAGTTCTGAGATGGTACTTAAAAAAACCCCATCTAAATTGAAGGTGCCTGGGGTAAAAAAAAAAAAAATTCTGCTGAAGAGGAATTGTTGTGATCGTTTATTTTCACAAGTTACGGATGAAGGTGTCCTCATTTGCACCAAAGCAAAAAAAAAAATAAATCCAAGCCTAGCTGGTGACAGCATTGTGCAGCACGTAGGAGTAACAGCAGTACCCAGGTTCACTTCTGATCAACATTTTAAATCCTCTCTTGTTTTTGCGCTTTCACTTATTTCCTTTCATCAGCCAAACTGTGAAGTACGTATTTGCTTTTATGTGCTCGGGATGAGTTACATAATCTGCAGAGAGAACAGTTGCTTCTTTGTCTGATTTAGAATAAAATGCATTTCTTATGCGTACCGCTCTTTGAGTCACAAACAGCATCCTAAGATGTGATATTAGTTTTGGTTTAAGATGCTTTTCCAGCCCTTTTTGAATGTTGTGAAGCTAAAAACGTTACCTTATATTCATTTGGTTGGAGGGAGATGGTGTATACATCTCTCCCTCGCAGTGCTTTTTTGCTTTTAATCCAGCTCAGTGTGAATCACAAACAAAACATCACCACATCTGCGTTACATAATACCTGACATCAACCTTTTTTAAAAAGATCTAATTAAAACTGAGTTGTGTAACAAAAGGAGCCAGCAGCATCTGATGTTAGTTAGTTTAATTACAGTAAATAATAATCAAGACATCAACAACACAAGCTCAAACAAATTGGTCTAATTTCTCCAAAGATGTTTAAATAGATCCTTAAATAGGAAAAAAATACAAGTGTTACCAAGTATGTGGCCCATTTAGGTTCAGCATCTTTACAATTGTGAGAACAGTAGCTGGGATGTAATTACAGTTTAAATTATTAAAATTGCAATATAACAAAATGATCTCAAATTAAAGATCTCTTTCCTCCCTGCACATTTTTTTTTCTGAAACTCAAGTTGCTGCAGAAGCCATTCTGGTCTTAAAGCTTCAGTTGGACTTTTTGGCAATTTTGCTTGTTGGCATTTTTCTCAGATTTAAATGTGAATACTGACACCACTCCCAAATCTGTCTATTAAATATTACGCCATCTGTCTGGATCAGCTATATATAATGTGTTATTTAGTGAGATTTAAAGTTGCCAGGAGGCAGAATTTGTTATTTTTGGACGGAGAGACACTCGCCGTTTCCCTGTTTCTAGGCTTTTTTATGTTAAGTTATGCTAACCAGCTAATGTCTTCACTATTTCACAGTGTAGTTTAATTCTGTCTAACTCTCTGCAAGTAAGCACAGAGGTTGAATTACTATATGGAAATATATTTTTTAGTCTGCCCTGACATTTTGTTAAAAAATTGACAGAGTAAATTCATTTTCTGTCCAAATCACAAAGCTTTAAGGTCAAGGCTGAATCTTCACATTTAGAAAAAAAAAAAATTCAAAGATGTGTACTATTAATTCACATGAAAATAAACCAGAAAGAGCTCCAAATAAAGGAGGAAAATAAAAAATCTAAACAATCAAACGGATACTAACAATGTGAAGAAATCCTGCTACATTTCAATCATCAGTCTTATCTAACATGTATGAAGTGTCACATGTTTTCAGGAATGTTTTTCCTGCAGCGCCTTTATTTTCATGAGATCAAGCTGAGTTTTCCTCCAAATCTGGCACATGCACAGTTTTGAAAATAGCTCTTGTTTTATGGTAATACAGCTCATTACTTTGCATTGATTGGTAGAATAGTTCCAAAACTGCAAAATGCAAACCGGCCTTTCTTCTCAAGTGGTTTATTAGGAGCATTTTATCCTGACTTCACAATATACTGGGTGATGCTTTCACACCCTAATGTGGCGTATTGGTTGGAGGCAGTGTGCTGTGTTTTCACTAAAGCATGTGTGCCTTCGTTCATGAATGAAAATGTACAGTAAATGGGATGAACAGATGGAAACTGTGCAAAAGTAATCCATTCATATAAAGCAAAGAGGCAATGAAGCAGCTTCTTATGTATATCAGATTTGTTTTGGACCTCAATTGTAATATTTTTCTTGTTGCTAAATCTGATGTCTCCTTAATGCAATTTGTAGAGAGACAGTAGGTTTCATTTCCACCTTGTTTCAGGTATAAATGAAGCACAAACTTCACATAAAATTCATTCACTTAAGAAACTTGTCATTTCATGTATGTCAAACAAATTAGGTGGATTTTGTCTGTTTTATGCAATTTTAATGCTTTTAAAACACATTAGTGGGATATAAACTGTGTTTCATCTTCTCAAAAAGCCAGTTGGACTCATAACATTCTGCTCCTGGAGATGAAGTGAAGGATCCTCATTGATCTTAGATTATGATCCACACACTTTAATATCTCCTGCCAACCTTATATTAAATTCCCAGCAGCCTCAATTTGTCAGCAGAAACAAATTAGCCGCTATATTTTGTTTAATTAAAATGAAAAACAAAAAAAAATCACCTGAAACACATTATATAACTATAAACTTTGTGCACCGTATTACCACAAAGTTTCACACAAAACTTTATTTTTCCTTTCATAAATCTTCTAAAGCTCAGACAGACAGACAGATGGAACGGGACGACAACATGACCTTCATCTTAAATGGAGGAGGCAAATGGATTTTTGATAGAAGTTCTGATTAAAGTTCTTTTCAAGTCAAACCTTTCTGGAGAAAAGTTTGAGCAAATTTCAGACTAGACATTAAAAAAAGTTATAAAATAGCCAAAAAATAGCTTAAAATGCTAAGTAATGTTGAATTTTGGTTTATAGAATGATGAAAACACCTTGCAAACTGGTGCAACTCAACCTTTTTTGCGCAGGAACATATGCTATTTTGTCTACATAGATTTCAAATATAAATCATAAACAGAAAACAGAAAACAAACAATGAGAACGATTGTGTGCGTCTGCACGTGTGGGAACACTCCGCACCTGTGATGTTTAATTAGCATACTGTGATTTATTTGTGTGCAGCGGCTCTGCTTTTGTATATGATGGCTGGTTTTCTATACTTCATGCTTTTGGTCTGCATTGTTTTGTTCACATTAACCTGTTGATGTGTTGCTCTACACACAAAAGCTGCAAATTAAATGCATGTCAGTTTTATTTTGAACATATTTAAAAGGAAATTAAGTTTAGGTCAGTTTTATTTACTGCTTGTACATGCACAATATTATGAGGCACAAGAGCAGTTATTTTTATCACACTTGTTCGACACTTTGAAAGAGGACAATGCAATTTGCACAAAGGGGAGAAACAAACAAAAGAAACAACACGTTGTCTTGGGAGAGAGAGGCAGAGCCTGAGTCTCCTGGGGGACGAAGATCCAGAGGAAAAATGAAAAGAGGGAAGAAGTGAATCAAATCCCGTTCAAATCCTCTGTGAAAATTCCCTCACAAGTACAAGCAAAGGTCACCACACTTGTGTGACATCGGCACGGCCGGCGGATTAGCTATGACATTTGCCGGACAGCTCTGTAAATACGACAGATGAAAACGGAAACAAGAATGATGGAAGTCAATAGAATAGAATAATTAACGTGCCACAGATCATTTCCTCCCAAAAAGAAACAGGGGCATTGGCACCCTTGCCGAAGTTGCCATGGTAACATGACCATTTGGTCAAAGTGAGGCTTATAAGCTGATTTTGCTCAAAGCTGGTAAATGTAAGTTTAATCAACTGTTGCACTTGCTTTGAACAAACATGGCTTAGTGTTGTCCTCATGAATGTCCCCTGAATGTGGAGAAAACAAACTCTCACTGAGATTTTGTCGTGTTTAGATGCATTTTTAAGAGAAGAATCAAAGTTATGGCTGCATTTAGGAGTTTAGGTTTTTTTTTCTACATTAAAAGTTGGTGCAGTCAAAACCATCTGGATGTGAAAAACACACATCAAAATATTAAGCTTAGGGCGTTCAGGAAAAGCTTGCTCTTGGTACAAACTCACTTTTATAACTTCCTTCCTGCCTTCATACCTGTTCTCATTCCCCTCAACGACTTCTTGCTTTCCATGATTTGGAAATACACATGCTTTGAATTTTGTCATATGATCGAGTAGAATTACTAAAAGTAGATATTTCAGAAATAAAGGTTTCATGACTTTGGTCTGTGATGTTGTGAAGCTTTAAAGGTCATTTTGACAACAATTGCATGAAAACAAATACTTGCAAAAAAAAAAAAAAGCATCCATAGAATCTTTTAGAAAGATGCAGAATG